>JAODAL010009145.1:0-112788 GCA_025379985.1 Phyllomedusa bahiana
ATTGCGGTCCAGGACAGTTCTAGTCAATGTCCAGTTCAACTAAAATTGGTGGTTAAAAGACTCTTTTTCCGGCACTTTTTAATCTGTGGGTCAGACAGGTTTAAGGGTCATGCTGCGGTCCAGGAAGGGTTTGTCAATGTCCAGTTCAACTAAATGGTGGTTCAAGACTACTTTCTTCCGGCACTTTTAATCTGTGGGTCATGCGGGTTTTTAGGGTCATGTTGCATTCCAGGACAGGGATATTCAATGTCCAGTTCAAGTAAAATGATGGTTCAAATAATACTGCCTTCTGGCACTTTTTAATTTGTGGGTGATGCAGGTTTAAGGGTCATGCTGTGGTACAAGACAGGGATAGTGAATGGTGTGTGACTTTTTTTCTGTGGCTTTTATAGCCTAAGTGTTGTGCATTAAGATTTTAGCAGGTATCCATTGACTGTTGTGGCTGTTTTTCAAGCTTCCCCAGCCTGTTGGGGTGTAAGAATGAAGGTGTTGTTGCTCTCCATAGACTTTAATGGTCATCGGAGATGATCGACTATCGACTATCGAAAAACCTTATCGATGGTGGCCGACTATCGACTATCGCCCGATGTTGATAGCCAACGTAATCGCTCAACATTAGTCCTTACCTGCGACTGCCACCTCTATGTCAAAACATTACATGAATCTGCACTATTCTTAAACTGAAGTCAACAAAAATGCTAATTCATGGGTCAAGTCCCACCTAAACTAAAGCAACAATCTTTTCCTTCTTATTTAACGCACATGCCCCCTCCAGTTCACTCCCTAGTTCACTGCACAGTAAAAATACTTCTCCTCTCTTACAATCCCCTCACTGGCTATTCAGTGCCCATCAGATTTAGCTAAAAAAATCGACAATACCAGACAAGGCTGTCCACAATCTTTCCCTGTCTCTGACCTAATCTGGAGATACCTCTCATGCCATGTAATCTTTGATCCTCACAAAACCTTCCTGTTTACTCTCTTCTGTCTGGGTTTCACTCAATCCTCTCCAAGACTTTCCCTGTTCATACCCCATACTCTTGAACTTGCTATTCCAATCAATTTCTCTTACCCAGCATTAAATCATTCATAGGCAACTTGAAAACCCATTTTCAAGCCTTCAACCAACAATACCCCTTCTGCCACAACACTAATATATGAGTGTGACGGTTCGGTGGATCCGCTGGACCACCGCAAGCGGTGGTAGTTAAGCCACGCCAGGGAACGGAATCTAAGTAGCCCCCGGTTTTCACCAGAGCCCGCCGCAAAGCGGGATGGACTTGCTGCGGCGTGAGGCTACCAGGTCGTTACCCCTGACGTGACTTGCTTGCGGTGGCGGCCGGGGTACTGCGAGGTACAAAATCGTATATATATATAGGACCAGCGCCCGGCAATAAGCCAATTATCGGGACACTGGCCCTTTAAATCTAGACCAGCCGTCGCGCGCGCGCTAGGGGGCGCGCATGCGCACGACGGCCGGGACGGACAGGAGCGCGTTCACCGGAGCGGGGCCAGGTAAGCGAGCCGGCGTGGGGAGAGGGTGGCCGCGGGCGACCGCGATGCCGCGCTGGGGGCCCTGGCAGGCAGGGAAACGGCAGCTGGGGGCAGCGGCGCCCGGCCGCCATGACAGTACCCCCTCCCTTAGGTCCCCCCCTCTTTTTTTTTTAACCTAGCCAGGAGATCAGGTGACAGATTGCCTTCCGGCTCCCACGAACGCCCCTTTGGGCCCGAACCCTTCCAGTCGATGAGAAAGAACCGCTTCCCCTACTGTCTTCTGTGCAGCACCTCCTTGACCTCAAAGATGTTATCCGATTCGGCCACAGGAGAAGGCGGGGACAGCCCCAGGGGAGAAGCGATTCAGCACACAGGCTTGAGGAGCGAGACATGGAAGGCATTGGGGACATGCAGAGTTGGGAGGCAAGCGGAGCTTTTTGGAAACCGGGTTAAGCTGACGCAGTCCCACAAAAGGGCCCAAATATTTAGGGTCCAACTTGTAGCTGGGAACCTTTAAAACGAATGTAGGGGAAACATAGCCAAACCTATCACCAGTTTAAATACGGGGGGAGGTCTCGGTGTACCTATGGGCCCTGAACTTTAGTACGAGTGGAACCCTGAAGCAGGGCTGACGAGTGGACCTGCCAGAGTAAATTGATGTCTTTACTTGGGCATCCACGGCAGGAACGTGACACGAAACGGCTAGGGGGAAGGGGGCGGGGATGTACCAAACACAATAAAAAAGGGGGCGGCTTTAGCAGACCCCGAGTTGGGAAAAATTTGTATGAGAATTCCCCCCAGGGGAGAAGGTAGACAATTATCTTGCCGGGCAGACACAAAATGTGCAGATAAGTGCCTAAGATTTGGTTGCCCCTCTTACCTTTGCCCGTTGGTTTGAGGGTGGTATGCAGATGAAAAGTCCAGCTGGCCCCGTAACTGAGTACACAGAGCCCGCAGAATTTAGACCCCAAAATGGACTCCCTATCAGGGTGATTTTGCGAGGGGAGCCCATGTAACCAAAAGATATGGTGGAAGAAGAGCTGGGCTAAACTGGGGTGACGGGGGGAAACCGGGCAGGGCCCAACAAAATGACCCATTTTGGAAAACCTGTCAACCCATCACCCAAATAAACGTGTTTCCGGATGAAGCCGGCCCAGGTCATTTGACAAAGTCCAAGCAATTTATGGGGTCCACGGTTTCTAGGCACAGAGAGAGGCAGAAGTAGACCTGCGGGTCTGAGGCGAGGGCCCTTTGTTACGAGCACAAGAGGCACAGGCAGAGACAAAGTCGAAGTCTTGCATGAGAGTGGGCCACAGTAGTATCTGGAGATGAGTTGTGCGGACTTGTGTTTCCCAGGATGGCCCGCATTTTGGGAGACGAATGTCCCAGTTAAGGATTCTGAGCCGCAAAAGCAGGACGGAGTATGGTTCTTCCCTGGAAAAGGTACCTGTTGAAGGTTCACAGGAGCAGCAGCAAGAAGCCGTTAGGGGGGAATAATGTGCTGTAGGGGTGGCTCCAAGCCCAGTATCGAGGATCTGGAGGAGAGGTCTTGCCCTGACGTTTTTTTCAAGCCGGTCGGAAAGTGTAGGAGGAAATTAAAGTGAGGGGAAGAAAAAGCGACCACCTGCTTGTCGCGGTTTTCAAACGCTGGGCAGATTGGCAGATAGAGAAGGTTCTTGTGATCGTGTATATCTCGATGGGGTGGAGAGCCCTTCCAGCGGGTTTGACGCCATTTCTTTAGGGCCAATTTTATAGCAAGAAGTTCCCGGTCATCAAGGGTGTATTTGGGCGCTCGGTTTGGGGTGAAGGTTTGGAGAAAAAAACCCACACGTTCGCAACTTTCCCGGGAGGTCTTTTTGAAGAAGAACGGCGCCGGGCACCAACTGAGGAGGCGTCGATTCTAAGACAACGGGCGCTGAGGGTTCCGGACGAGAGAGAAACAGGAGCGGCAGCGAATGTGGGCTTTCAGACGTTTGAACGCCTTTGGGAGCCTGGGGAGGCCCAGGTTTTTTTGGGGTCGGCACTCTTCTTGGTGAGGCAACCAAGGGTCCCAAACAGAGTTTGAAATGAGGAATAAATTGCCTATAATAGTTGGCAAACCCTACAAAGCGCTGAAATGGCCCAAAAGGCCCACTGGACGAGGCCATTGCGGACTGCTGAGAGCTTGGCAGGGTCCATCTGAAGCCCTTGATCAGACACGATGTACCCTAAAAAGGGCAGTGAGGTGCGTTTCGAACAGACATTTTTCCCAGCTTGGATAAAGTTGGTGACTCGGAGAATTTCTTCTGGCGGACGTGGTGACGGTGGGTCTCCAGGTCTGGAATTAGTTTGAGAATGTCGCCAGATAGACAAAAAACACAAAGGGTATAGCAGGTCCGGAAGATCTCATTCACAAAGTTTTGGAAACAGCGGAGCTTTTACAGAGACCAATGGCATGAGGGAGATACTCGAAAGGGCCCATACGGGGTTAAAGGCTGTTTTTCACTCGTCCCCTTTTAAATGCGAATCAGATTGTAGGCTCTACGGAGATTCCAATTTAAAAAAGATTTTTGCCCAAGTAGGCGGATCAAAAAAGCTCAGAGATAAAAGGCAGGGGGGTCCCGATTTTGACACGTTATTTTGTTCGGCACGGTAATCGATACAGGGCCGGAGGGTCCCGTCTTTCTTCTCGACGAAGAAGAATCGGCTCCCGCAGGTGATGATGACTTGCGTTTTGAACCCTTTGCGTAGTTCTCTTGGATATAGTCGGTCATTGCCTTTGTCTCCGGGACGGGGGAAAGGGGTAAAAATCTGCCTCGAGGAGGAGTTAGTACCGGGCTGCAGTCAATAGGGCAATCGGAATTTGGGCCCATGCAGAGGCAGGAGATTCGGCCCGTTTTTCCGAGAAAACATCAGCATAGTCCTGGTAAGGAGCAGGCAGAGCTGGGTGTGACTTCGTAGGTTTGGTAACGGCAATTGAAGGGGCCCCGGGGGGATGCCGGGGGCATCGTGAGTGACAGGCCGGGACCCCCAAAGAAGAATCTCGCCTGTGTTCCCAATTCAGGGTCAGAGGTGCTCTTGCAACCAGGGGAGACCCAGAAGGATCTCAGAGAGGATCGAGGCAGTACGAAAAAACTTCAAAAGATTCTGATGTAACGCCCCAACCTGCAAGATGAGTTGCGCCGTTGCAGAACCGAATGGATCCCTTGAGGCATTCGCCATGACGGAGGACAGAACAAGGGTTTCTGCAGGGAGGTCACTGGAAGCCGGGTACTGAGACACCAGTGCATGGCTAATGAAGTTACCGGCGGACCCGAGTCCAGGAAGGCGGTGGTCGGAAGGTGCTGTCCGGCGCGGTTCCGCAAAGAACCGAAAAAGGTCAGACGGGGAGAGGCCGCACTGACACCTAGGGTTGCCTCTCCTACGAGCCCTGCTGCGGGGAGTTTCCGGGCGCCGGACGTCTCCAATTAAGTGACCGGAACCGCCGCAAATAGAAGCACAACTGCCTGAGACGTCACTGCGAGCGTTCCTCCTGGGTCAGGTGTTGCCTTTCCACCTGCATGGGTTCGTCCTCAAGAACCGTTGGCGGAGGAAGTGGAGGGCGCTGGAAGACAGGAGCCAAGCGAGGTAGCCGGCGTGGTCGGGTGGACTCGCGTTGGAGGCGGGCTCCTGTTGTCTTTCGGCAAACGAATATGATCCGGGTGGCAACCGAATCGTTCATCCAATGGGTAGGCGGTCTCGACCCGCGAGCTCGTCCTTAATACGTCCCGAGAGGCTTGCCCGAAAGTAGCCACCAGAGCCTCATTGTTCCAGGGCTAACTCCCGGGTAGGGTGCGGAAACTGCACAGAGTAGTGTCCACAGTGGGTCGCCCTGACGGAAGGCGGGGAGTAATGCTGCGGCAGTGAGGAGGTACGACCAGGTTCCTCAAAGACAGTCCGGAACCCCTGGAGGAAGGCTTGCAAGTTAGCCGTTAGCGGATCTCCTCGGTCCCAAGCGGAGTGGCCAGGCCAGAGCTTCGCCAGTTAGGGGGGCTAATAATAAAGGCGACTTTAGCCGCTCTGTGGGAAATTGGGTGTCCCAGATCTCGATGTGTATAGAACACTGACTGATGAAACCTCTGCACTTCTTGGGGTCTCCATCATAGCGAGCGGGGAGCGGCAGATGCAGAGAAGGTCCCCGGTGCCAGGGCAGGAGGAGCTGGGCTGCAGGAGCAACAGGTGCTTTGGTGAGACAGCAGCGGTCACAGGCGGAGGTAGGCGAGCCGCAAGGTTCTGCAACATGGCCGCGAGCTGGTCGATGCGCTGACTCTGCTGGGCGACGGCTGTCGTAACGTCCCGGAGTTCGGGCAGAGGTACCCTGGCGGGGAATCCATGGCCCGATTGTACTGTGACGGTTCGGTGGATCGCGGACCACCGCAAGTGGTGGTAGTTAAGCCACGCCAGGGGAAAGGAATCTAAGTAGCCCGGTTTTCACCAGAGCCCGCCGCAAAGCGGGATGGACTTGCTGCGGCGTGAGGCTTCCAGGTCGTTACCCCTGACAAAATACAGGGTGCTTGCGGTGGCGGCCGGGGTACTGCGAGGTACAAAATCGTAATCCAAAGGCGTAGTCGGGGACAGGAGAAAGGGCAGGGCAGGCGGCAGAGGTTCGTGGGGCAGAGACGGACAGCGGTCAGGGAGGCGGACAAACAGGCAAGGTCAGGAAACGAAGCGGAACGGACTGGTACACGGATAAGCAATACGGACTGAAGGACACTCCAAACTCTCAGGCACACCAACAATCTGGCAACAGGTGCCGGGGGCGGATACATTATATGGACCCGCGCCGGCAATAAACCAATTACCGGGACACTGGCCTTTAAATCTAGACCAGCTCGCGCGTGCGTAGGGGGCGCGATGCGCACGACGGCGGGCGGACAGGAGCGCCGTTCACCCGGGGCGGGCCAGGTAAGCGGGCCCGGGGTGGGGTTGAGGGTGGCCCGGGGGTGACCGCGATTGCCCGCGCCCCGGCCCTGGCGGCAGGGAAACGGCAGCAGGGGCGCGGCGCCCCCGGCCGCCATGACAATGAGCAGCTTCTTCCCTTACCTACTCTCTCCTTCCCCTTTCTCAGGACTGTGACAAGGTATTCTGGAGCCCTAGACAAATAAGGCATATTGTGCCCACCCCACCCTCCCACTCCTATGGAAAATTCAGCCCACTCTATACCTCCTTGCCCCATTTTCCTGAGGGTGAAGTGGCGCCCTAGCGGTTTACTACTTTTGCCTGCCGTGTCCGACCCTGCCCTCTTAAGTAGTTTGTAAGCTCTCAACATCAAAGTTCTCTCTCCTTCTGTACTAGTCCATAGGAGTTATTCAGGATTAGAAAAAAAGGCTTACTTCTTTTTTTCTTAAAACAAAAGTTGTGGTTAAAGAATAGGTCAGTGCTAAACAGATTCTTTCTGTCCTGACAATTTACTGAATAGTCTTCAGACACTTGAGAGCAACTAGTGGTACTCAAGGCAATGGATTTTACTGTAACTTTCATGCTCCTGCTTCCCTCCTGTGACAATGTGGGGAATTGCAATAGAAGACTGCTTATTACCTTTTATGAGTCACTCTAAGTAAATAGAGGAGGATGGTGAATTCACTAACCAGCATCTGCCCACTCACTCTATTATAAAGCAATCGGGGGACTGGGGCCTTTTAAATTTAAAAATTTTTATCCTGGCACAGTGCAAAAAAGGTTTGTGAGGTGGGAAAAAAAAAAAAAATAAAAAACCAGTTTTTGGGGTTGAGTGAATCAAAAAACAACAGAAGCTGCCTTTATTACAAGAAATAATACAAAAAAAATAAAAAAAACAAAATTTAAAAAAACAACCCCTCATGATTTTACATAGAAGTTTTTAAAAATCAAAAAATTTATCCAAAGGGATCCAAAAAAAATTATAAAGAAATTAGAATAGGTGCATGTTGGCGTGGCAGCATAGCAACACAAACACAAAAGAATACGCAGCCCCTCTATTAAAAGGGGAAAAAAGCAAAACAAAGGGAATTAAAAAAAATTTTTTTGGAAAAGCTTTTTGCTTTTTTAGGATATATGAAAATTTGAAGTTCTTAGCATATAATTTTGATGAAAACCGTAATTGCCCATCCATTGCGACAAGGTGATCCCAGTTCAGGTGGGAAACTACTCTAAAATTTTACCTCACTTGTTGTCTGTTCAGACCTTCATAGTTTCGGGAAAAGAAAAGGGCCCCGTTTTTTTGCATGATTAAAGGAGAAATGATTTTTAAAAAAATTCCCCAAATTTCCTTTTACTCTTTTGTGTGTTTATAGAGTGCGTTTATATTGTGTTGTTTTTTGCATTTTTATGCTGCCCCACCCGCGTGCCTAAAACCCAATTTCTCTCCCCCTTCCCCAATTGGGTGTATGAAAAAGTCCTGCGGGAAGTGGGGTTTTTCCCCCAAAAAGGGTTTTATGATTTCGTCCCCCGGGGAAACGTGCGGGCTTGCAAGGGGCCCCCATGATCGCGATTGGGACCCGCGGGTAAAATTCTGCTGGCCTCTTTCCGCATCACCCGCGGGGGGAGTGAGCTCCGGCCGCGGGTTTTTTAAAACCCCCTTTGCTCCGACAAACAATTTTAAGGGCCAATTTGGAGCTAAGTCACAGGCAGGGGAGTGAGCCCTGCCGGGGCGATTCTCCTACCCGATGGCCCCCGGGGAAAAAAAGTACTTCCCGGGTAGTCCCGGACTCCATACCCATAATGCATGGTGAGCATGGTGATTGACAGTCACCATGGCAATCAATACACAGCAGCAGTCCTGTGTACTGGCCTGCTTTGTAACAGCAATCTGAAGATTGCTGTTACAAAACCACTCTGGGGAAAAGTGAAAAATGTGTAAAAAAGTAAAAAAAGTGAAACACAAACATGAAAAATAAAATCACTTGCACCACCCTTTTCCCCTTTAAAAATGCCAATCGCCCGAAAAAAGATCAAAAATAAATAAAGTAGCCATATTTGGTATTGGTGCGTGCGTAACACCAGCCATGTCATGTCGGTGAACACTGTTAAAAAAAAAAAAAAAAAAATCTAAGAATTTTGATAAATCACATAAATGCCAAAGTTGTACCAATTCAGTTCATCCTGCAAAAAAAGTTCTTACACATCTCTGTATACAGAAAAATAAAAAAGTTATGGCTGTCTGAAGATAGCCATGCATAAATATTGTTTTACACTATAAAAATACTTTTTTTTTTAAAGTGCTTCAACATTAAAAAAAAAACTACATAAATTGGGTATCATCGTAATTGTATCAGCCCACAGAATAAAACTAACTTGTCATGGATACTGCACGGTCAGCGCTCTTAAAAATAAAAAACGCTACTACTGGGATTGCAGTATTACTACTGGGATTGCAATATTTTCTTTACCCTGCCGTCCAAAAAACAGATTTAAAACTGATAAAAAAGTCTTGTCCCCCAAAGAACGATACCAATATAAACATAAACTCATCCCACAAAAAACAAGCCCCTACACAGCTCTGTAAACAGACAAATAAAACAGTTATGGCTCTCAGACTGCGGCGATGCAAAAACGTGTTTTCCTTTTTTAATAAAAGTGTTTTTATCGTGTAAAAGCAGTAAAACATAAAAAAAATAAAAATTTGGTATCGCTGTAATCATATCGACCTGCTGAGTAAAGCTAACATGTCATTTATACTGCACGGTGACCGTGTAATAAAAAAAAAAAAACATTACCAGGAATACTGTATTTTGTTCAAAATGCCTCACAAAAACATGAATAAAAAGTGATCAAAGCGTCATATGCACCCCATAATGGTACTAATAAAAACGACAACTCTTCCCGCAAAAAACAAGCCCATAATCAGCTCTGTATACTGAAAAAAAAAAACGTTATGGCTGTCAGAATAGAACAAAATTGAAACAAAATTTTTTATAGACCTATTTCTATTGTGTAAAAGTAATAAAACATAAAAAACTATATAAAATTTAAAATTATACCGACCCCTATAGTAAAATTATCCTGTCATGTATATTGCACGGCGAGCGCTGTAAAAATGAAGCCCAAAAAACAATGATGAAATTGCATTTCACCCACCCCCCGTTTTCACAGCCAAATGCTAAAAACATTGTGGAACATCTGTGCGCCCAAAATGCACAATACACCCCTAGATGTTGAATCCAAAATGGGGTGACATCTGGAAGGTTTCACCTGTTCTGCTACTTTGGGGGCTTTGCAAATGTGACATGGCAAAAAACAACGTGTAGAAAATACTTGACCTAAAATATAACTTTTAATATATCACTTAAAATAGCCTATAAAAACCCTATACTTGTCCCTATAAACCTATACTAAACCCTACCTATCCAAAGAAAAGGGGAAACCGTCCCAATAAGGACGCCCCCAAATGCTACATGGCCCCACCAAAATCTGCGTTCCAAAAGCCAAATAACACTCCCTCCCTTGTTCGCCCTGCCATGTGCCCAAACAGCAGTTTACACCCACATGTAGGGTATTGCCGAACTTGGAAGAAATTGTGTAACAAAATTTGGGATGCTTTTTTCCAGGATTTCTTGTAAAAATTAAACATTTTTAGCTAAAACTGCAGATTGTTGGAATTAAAAAAAAAATCATTTCCACAGCCTAACGCTAAAAAAATTTGTGGGGTTGATATACTCACTACACCCCTGGATATATTCCTTAAGGGGTGTAATTTCCAATATGGGGTCTTTTAGGGGAGTTTATTAAGTTTTAGCAAACCTGAAATGGCCCCTAAATAAAATCGTAATGAAAATGAGACCCCAGAGTCAGGTAGGTGCTCCTCCTATTCTGGGGCTTGTGGTTGAGCCAAATAGCGAACTAGGACGACATATGGGATATATCTGAAAACAGCAGAATCTGGGGAATTGATGTTGAGTTATATTTCCCTGATCACATCTACCGTGTTCTTGTGAATAATGGATAAAAATTGAAAATATGAAAAAAGTGAAATTTTAAATTTCACCTCCACTTTGCTTTAATTCCTGTGAAACACCTAATGGGTTAATAAACTTCCTAAATGCTGTTTTGAATTCTTTAAGGGGTGGAGTTTCTCACGTGAAGTTATTTATGGGGGTATCTAACATACAGGCCAATCAAAATCACGTTAAATCAAAATGTATATTGAAAAAGTCCCCTAATTTTGTAAAAAAAAGACATTTAAAAAAATGACGCCAACCTACAGTAGACATATGGTAGATGCTGAAATTTTTTAAAGTTTGAAAATGGTAAATTTTGAAAATGGTAAAGTTTGAAAATGGTAAGTGTTTTTCACAAATAAACAAGGACTTTTTGAACCAATATTTCTTACTAGCTTAAAGCACACTATGTCACGAGAATCACATGGATACAGTGGTGGCCAAAAGTATTGACACCCCTGCAATTCTGTCAGATAATACTCAGTTTCTTCCTGAAAATGATTGCAATCACAAATTCTTCGGTATTATTATCTTCATTTAATTTGTCTTCAATGGAAAACCACAAAAAGAATTGTCATAAAGCCAAATTGGATATAATTCCACACCAAACATAAAAAAGGGGGAGGACAAAAGTATTGGCACTGTTTGAAAAATCATGTGATGCTTCTCTAATTTATGTAATTAGCAGCACCTGTAACTTACATGTGGCACCTAACAGGTGTTGGCAATAATTAAATCCCACTTGCAGCCAGTTGACATGGATTAAAGTTGACTCAACCTCTGTCCTGTGTCCTTGTGTGTACCACATTGAGCATGGAGAAAAGAAAGAAGACCAAAGAAATGTCTGAGGACTTGAGAATCCGAATTGTGAGGAAGCATGAGCAATCTCAAGGCTACAAGTCCATCTCCAAAGACCTGAATGTTCCTGTGTCTACTGTGCGCAGTGTCATCAAGAAGTTTAAAGCCCATGGCACTGTGGCTAACCTCCCTAGATGTAAAGCCCATGGCACTGTGGCTAATCTCCCTATGGCACCGTGGCTAACCTCCCTAGATGTGGACGGAAAAGAAAAATTGATGAGAGATTTAAACGCAAGATTGTGCGGATGGTGGATAAAGAACCTCGACTAACATCCAAACAAGTTCAAGCTGCCCTGCAGTCCGAGGGTACAACAGTGTCAACCCGTACTATCCGTCGGCGTCTGAATGAAAAGGGACTGTATGGTAGGATACCCAGGACGACCCCACTTATTACCCCGAGACATAAAAAAGCCAGGCTGGAGTTTGCCCAAACTTACCTGAGAAAGCCTAAAACGTTTTGGAAGAATGTTCTCTGGTCAGATGAGACAAAAGTAGAGCTTTTTTGAAAAGGCATCAACATAGAGTTTTACAGGAAAAAAAAAGAGCCATTCAAAGAAAAGAACATGGTCCCTACAGTCAAACATGGCAGAGGTTCCCTGATGTTTTGGGGTTGCTTTGCTGCCTCTGGCACTGGACTGCTTGACTGAGTGCATGGCATTATGAAGTCTGAAGACTACCAACAAATTTTGCTGCATAATGTAGGGCCCAGTGTGAGAAAGCTGGGTCTCCCTCAGAGGTCATGGGTCTTCCAGCAGGACAATGACCCAAAACACACTTCAAAAAGCACTAGAAAATGGTTTGAGAGAAAGCACTGGTGACTTCTAAAGTGGCAGAAATGAGTCCAGACCTGAATCCCATAGAACACCTGTGGAGAGATCTGCAAAATGGCAGCATTGTAAGAAACTCATTAATGGTTACCGGAAGCGGTTGTTCACAGTTATTTTGGCTAAAGGTTGTGCTACCAAGTATTAGGCTGAGGGTGCCAATACTTTTGTCTGGACCATTTTTGGAGTTTTGTGTGAAATGATCAATGATTTGATTTTTGTCTCATTCTGTTTTGTGTTTTTTCATTGCAAGCAAAATAAATGAATTTATTAATACCAAAGAATTTGTGATTCCAATCATTTTCAGGAAGAAACTGAGTATTATCCGACAGAATTGCAGGGGTGCCAATACTTTTGGCCACCACTGTAGGTAAACTTGTCAAAAAGTTATTTTTACATAAAGTGACACATGCCAGATTTCTAAAATGGGGCTCTGTCAGAGAGGCCAAAACTGGCTCTGGTGGTAAGGGATTAAAATTGTTCTGGATATGCTGACCAATTTTTGATTTTTGAATTGTTTGTATGGGGGAGTGGCTAGTCTCCATTTTGGTCATGCACTCCACACATCCACACAGACTGTTTTTATTAGAGCAGAATGCAGCTGGCACCTTCTCTCCTTGACAGGATGGAGGTCTGAACATAAACCAAGTAAGGTAAAATGTCAGAGAAGGTTCCCATCTGAACTGAGGTCACCTTGTCTCGGTGGATGGGCAATTATGGTTTTGTACACTTAGAACCTCAAAATTTTCATATATACTAAAGTAGCAGAAATCCATTTTGAAAAAGTTCCTGTATTCCTTTAACACCTTTTTTGGTGTTCATAGAGTGCTGCTGATTTTGTGTTGTATTAATTTAAAAATATTTATGACTGTTACAAAAATATCTTTAAATATATATTGTAATAAGCTAAATGCTTCAGTATTGAAATAACAGTAGATTGCTCGTGCCAAAACATTTCATAGATGGCTCCTTTGATATACACATATCTACTGGTCATCTCATTTCTTATTCAGTTCAACATAGGGCTCAGATCTACTTTAGATTGTGCACAGCAAAAATGCTGTAAAACAAAGATTTTATATCATTCAGCTTGGTTTGTTGTTTTCTCACCACTCCCATGAAGCTCCCAGTCCTATGGCCTCTGTGGTCTCTAACCCACTCAAGCTTTCTCAATGAGTGTTTCTGATGTCTGCTGCCTATTCTATGGGTGCCTACACAATTCACTGCACTTAGCCTTAGGCTAGGTCTACATAGCAAATGTCAAAATGTCGTCCAAAAATCCGGTGGCATTTCGACGTTGCTGGACCGCAGTTTTTAGTGCAGATTTGCGCAAAAGCCAATGTTGGTTTTCGGATTTGCCATCTGCCCCATCAATTTGAATGTATGAGAATCCAACGGCAATCCAGTGGAATATACATGTTGCATGTTCTGCCCGATTTTAAAACCAACAGTAAAAAATCTGTGCTGCATAGACTACAGCACAGGTTTTTTATTGCTGTCTATGCAGCAAAGGGTACCATCAGATTTTCTGCGGATTCAAAATACTGAATCTGCCGAAAATCCAACGGGAAACATTAGGGTGCTTTCACACAGTGCAGTTTTGTGGCGGTTTTGATGCCGTTTCTGTCACATACTGTACTACAGTGAAATCGTGTCATTAACAGTAATCTCATTTAAATTTCCTAATTTGTTTGGAAAAATTTTGCAAGTAAGTCATCAATTATTGTACATTTAGTCCGCGGGAATGTAGGCCCAATAATTAATTACTTTTGCTGCATTTTTTTGCATGCGCTTTTTATGAGTTGTTTTAACACATGTGAAGTGCAAAAAACTGCAACATGTAAACCCAGTTTTATTGTCATGTTTAACCCCTCACAGACATATGACAAAGGGGAAGTATGGAGTTGGTTCACTTGCTGAGCCCGTTCTATATGTGGCAGTCAACAGCAGATAGTTAAAGCCGGGGCCTGCAGTTAGCAGCTGGTTGCTCTGATCCCAGCATTTTAACCCCTTATATGCTGCAGTAAACATGACCACAGCATGTAAGGGGTGCGGACTTGCTGTCATGGCAGCCATTGCCTAATGAACGCCTGCATGGCTGTCATCTTGCCATTATTATTGATAGGAGAGCCAATATTTTACACCAGCTTTGGTCCCTGCCAATGTCGGACTGGGGTGCCTAGGGCCCACAGGTGGAGTTGATTCTCGGGGCCCACTAGTTGAGTTGTTGTTGGGCCCACAAGTGGAGTTTATTTTGGAGGCCAACCCTACAGCTACTGTAAAGGACTGTACATGCTTCCTATACTTTGCCTCTTGCTTTTTGCCTCTCTTTCTCCGCTTTTATTCCTCTTCCAAGAATGTATATATGCAGTCAAAATCAACTCCAAGTCTGGTTTCCCCTGTTCCGCTGTGGGCCAGTCCAAGCCCGATCCCTGCTGTTTAACCTTTCTGATGCCATTACAGATGTGCACCATTCCTGCCCTTGATCAGCCTCAAGATGGCGGGGTGCCCTTGATCAACAACAAGATGGCGGGGTGCTGAGTGGTTCCATGGCAGACAGAAGCCTAGCAAAGACTTCTGTGACTGTCATGTTGTGACTCCTATTACTTTCTGCCTTAGGAAGCAGGTAGTGCTTATAGAATAGAAGCACCATCTTATGTATATAATACAGAATAGTGTACAGTACAAGCAGTCATGCCCCCTAATGGTCAAGTACCCTGGGGGGACTATATGTGCAAGTGTAAAAATAAAGAAAAAGTTCGAAAAAGCTCCCTTTTGCCGTTTAACAAAAAAAAAAAAAAAAAAGTTATATATAAATGCCATGTTTCTTAAAATATAATAACAGTTATTCTGCACGCTGAACATTGTAGAAGAAAAAAAATTCCATATGCCAAAATTGTGCTTTTTCACATCCCCAGAAAATTGGAATAAAAAGTGATCAGAAGTTGCATGTATCCCAATATGGTACCAATAAAAAATACATTTTAGCCTTCAAAAAACAAACCCTCACTTAAAGGGGATTTGCCAAGACGGCACTTACCTAGCTCCTGTCAGCACGAGAGCAGGATATATACAAATCATGCTGAGTCATGAAGCTGCACGGGAGAGAACGGGAGGGGGGAGTGAGGAGTGAGGAATCCAAGGGAGCATCTCAAAACTTAAGTGAAATAATAAACAGTACAAGAGTGGATTCTCAATACAGCAAGACAGCCTCAGACTGCATTGTCTACCCGGTGCCTTAAAAGCTCATTCATTTTGCCTGTCATCAGATAATAAGTGTTTCACGCAAGCGCGGCCTGTCAGCTCCTGGGTCGTGACTAGGGAAAACTTTAATGTAACCAAGGGGGACTGAGCAATGCTGTCGTTCTCAGAGTTTTCACTTTTTTTAATCACATATATTTAGAAAAGTGATTAAATACCCATTTTGGAGGTTCCAACGTCAACATTACATGGTGGCAAAACCCCTTTAATAGCTGGAAAAACAAAAAGTTATTGGTACACCATGTCACTCTGAATAAGCGGCTGTTTCCCCATAATGAGTCAGAGAATCTTATACTGTTTGCTGTGCCATGAGGATTTTAACAAGATTACAGTGATTTTTTAACTGTATCTTTTGTTCAAGTGAGTGCTGGGTCTTTTTCTACATTTTCCGTGTACAAATCCAGTTGGTACTTTCCATGCAACCACAGTTTTGGAAATCTGAGACCGCCTGCATGTTGGGTGAACTGGCATCTCTATGTGTGCCAGTATTTTGGGCACAAATTGCCCAAAATAAATGACATAATAAATGAGCCCCACTGTGTTTTGCAAAAAATTTTTAGGTGATGCATTTTTTTGGTGGGTGTTCCCATTTTTGTATTGCCTTTTTTCCATTTTTGCAAAAACTGCTGTGTCCAGATATAGCAAGAATTCAAGAGAGTAATATAAAATGCACTATTTATCGTTTATTCTTTGTGGGTTTTTTGCATTTTTTATTGCATTTTTTTTGATCAGTGAAATATTTTTTTTTAACTGCAGCATGCTGTTGGTGTGGCACTTTTTTTAGGCTGTTTGTGGAGATTTTCTTTCCACAGACCTTTATTTTTATTTTTCCTGCACCAAAATAACATGTGTATGCTTTTTTGTGGTGTTTTTCCACATCCCATGATGGACCACATGGTTTGTGATGGAAAAAATACACCATAATAAAATGCATCTAAAAACACCTATAGACATTAAAAAAAAAAATCCAAATCCGCAGAAATTCATGAAGCATGGAAAAAAAACATGCTATTTTGGAGAAGTTTTTTCTTTAAAACATTGTGTGAAGGAACCCTTATAGTATATTCACACAAGATTTTGAGGGAAGAACACGGCTTATTGATTTTGTTAGGAAATGTATGCCATAGTTCATACAGTGAAATATACCTGTTAAGAAAAAGGATATTTCATGACAAGACTGAGTACAATTTACCATACATTGCTGCGATTTTCCTGCAAGTACAAGTGGAGAACATGATAACAATTTGGGGTAAGTCATGCAAACTGCATTCTTGCAACCACAATCTAATCTCAGTGTGCTCTTCATTAACAGCAGCTTAATATGAATATTTTAGCTTGAATCTTCCCAAGTAATATAATTACTTATTATACTGCATTTCCCACAAGTGTTTGAAGTTGCCTTTGAGTATGGTAGAAAGCAATCATGACCGCTGCTCCTTTACCACCAATTTCTTTTCCATTTTTGGAGATAAAAAGATTTTAAGAATCAATTCTTTAATGAGGACTGTTACAGTTGTTGCCTGTACCATGTTGTTCTATTTAAGTGTTACTATTTTTACGGTACATTACAGTGCTCTGTCCACATACAATTGGTTTCAGGGCAACCATTGTATGTTGAAACAATTGCATGCTGAGACCGTAACTGGTAATTTGTTCCAAAGCCCAAAAATGGCCCCAGAATAATGCTAAATGAAGATTAACGAAAATGAAGTAGACAGATAATCCAGATACAGCATGTCCTGACATATGACACCAAAAAGAGCTGCTTGGAAACTGGAAATTACTTTCTATTTTGAAGATTTGAGCTTTTTTGGGTCATGTACTTTATACACAAAGTATCAGAAAAAAAGAAAATGTTGCTCTCACCTGAGGCCACATGTATGAAACGGTTTTGGGTCTAAAACTCACTTTTTTTCCCATAGGTTTCTATGGGGAAAAAAGTGAGTTTTTAGACCAAACCGTTTCATACATGTGGCCCGGTCATCCTGACACGTGTAAGAGCAGTACAAAACATGTAGTACTGTACACTACTGTATACACTACTGTATATAGGCGCTACTAGACTGCCAATCACTTACCTCACTTACCTCACTTACCTCACTTACAGTACGCGCCGCAGTACGCAATCACAGTACAGTACACAATCACGAGTGAGGTAAGTACTTGTATTTATTTTTTTAAAACAAGTCCTGCCTATGGGGGAACATGTACCTGCCTATAATAGCCTATACCTGCCTATTCGATTGGGCGGGCTTCCCAGCACTTTTGGGGTGTCAAACACAAAAGACAGACACCCTCTACTCCCTAGTACTATTGGGCAAAAAAATTCACATACTGGAAAAATATCAAATATGAGGGATCATTGCTACCTTTATGGCGGGCATGACACTTTTTATCAGGGTTTTTTGGGAAGCAGAATGAACAAAAGGCAGAAATTCTGCTAGTGTTCATTTTTTATTTTAATTTTTTACAGCACTCAATACATGACATGTTCGTTTTACTATGATGGGCGATGCAATTAAAGCGATACTCAATTTAAATAGTTTTTTATGTCATAGCACTTTTAAACTGTTACAAAGAAAGAAATGTTTTAATTGTTTAAAACAATATTTATGCATCACTATCTTCTTTTTCATTTTTCTGTATACTGAAGTGTAAGAACTTTTTTGGGAGGGCAAACTGAGGTTTTCATTGGTACAACTTTGGAGTTTATTTGACTTTTTGATTGCTTTTTATTCCATTTTATGTGCAGCGGGATCAACAAAAATGGCAATTCTACCATTTTTTTTCTACCATTCATCATTTGGGTTAAATAACGTTACAGATTTATAGGCTAGGTCTTTACACTCATGGTGATGCCAAATACGTGTACTTTTTAAATTTTTTTCAATGATAAGGATTTGTAATAGGGAAAGAGTGGTGTGCAAGTTTTACTGTATTTTTTACTTTTCATTTATTTATTTTATTCACTTGTCACACTATGGGACTATACTCTATTTTTAAACTGTCATTCATTCTATCAAGCCATTGTTTGACCCCGATTGTCATGACAACCATGGGCATTCGCAATCGCCTCGAAAGTGTTAATGAGAACCTGTCACATAGTTTATGCCCCCTGGCTGAGGGCAGAACAAGCTAGTGTCAGACCTGCTGTTTCCAGCGCTGTGTCCCTTATTCTGTAAGATGCTGTAGTTTTCAGGTATTTAATGCTCAAATCTGCAGTTTTCAGCCAGAAGAGTCATTTGAAGAGTCATTCAAAGAGTCAGTTTTCTCAAACCACGCCCACCTGAGGCTAGCCCCGCCCACTTTAACTGATAAACCTATTACTTTGAATAGGCAGAAACATGTGAATAACTGTCAGTGGGCGGGGCTAGCATTTGGTGGGCAGGGCTAACAACTGCTCATGAATAAGATTTGAGGGGAAAATGCTCTAAAACTACAGAATAAGGGACACAGCGCTGGAAACAGCATGTCTGACACTAGCTTGTGCTGCCTCAGCAAGGGGGGCATAACCTATGTGATAGGTTCCCTTTAAAGTAATAATTCAGGTCTAACTTAAATCTAATAGGTTTTCTAAAAAGCACAACTAGCATAACTACTAATTGTGACTTATTACTTATATTAACCCCTTACTGCAATTGGACGTACTAATACGTCCTGGTGGTAATAAGGGCTATGTAGCGGGATCACGGCACAATCCCACAACATAGGTGGCTGGTGCCAGCTGCTAATTGCTGTTTAACCCCTTACATGCCATGCCAATTGGGGCGGCGGTGTCTCAAATAATGAGAAACGGTGCCATGTACTGTTTTTCATACATGAAAAAACTTTGAGACTCTCGGTTCACATATTTTGATCAAAAGATATTTAAGCTGCCCACGACTTTGAACGTGATCTCAAAATCGGGCAGTCCTACACTATCCTTACCTCTCAATAGAGCCAATTCACGGCCTCTCACTGGGTCAACCGACCTCCATTATACAGAGAGAAAAAAATAAGAAAACACACCAGACTTGCAAGCTGCACTTCTTATGACAGCCTGTGAGAGTGTGCGGGTGCAGAAACCCAAAAATGGAGGCACCCCTTCCTTCCCATATAGGTTAAAATCAATGTACACCAAGTATAACGTATGTTTCTGCACACAAAAACATTTCTGAAAACACGTATGCAAACCTGGGTGCCACTGGCAGGGCTGCGGCACACCCTCCATTTTGGGTTTCTGTACCCGCCCACTCTCACAGGCTGTCATAAGAAGTGCAGCTTGCAAGTCTGGTGTGTTTTCTTATTTTTTTCTCTCTGTATAATGGAGGTCGGTTGACCCAGTGAGAGGCCGTGAATTGGCTCTATTGAGAGGTAAGGATAGTGTAGGACTGCCCGATTTTGAGATCACGTTGAAAGTCGTGGGCAGCTTAAACATCTTTTGATCAAAATATGTGAACCGAGAGTCTCAAAGTTTTTTCATGTATGATAGATAGCATAAATGCTTCTTTAGGGATTTCCACGTAGTGTATTGCCCTTTTTGCATGTACTGTTTTTACATTCCAATTGAGACCCCCGTGGCGAGATTGAGGGGTCCCGATTGGTTTACATGGCAGCTGGAAGCCTTTTTAATGCTTCCATCCAGGGGTGGTAAAAAGCTCTGCTATTCAAACTGGTAGGCCTAAGGCCTTAAGCCTATCAGGCGTTGGCCCCTAGTGCTGATGTGGGCAACACAATGACGTCAAATCATCATGCCCCTTATGTCCAGGGCTTCACAAGGAAGAGTCAGCCTGCCACTTGTCATGCCGGGGAACAGGGAGAGAAGTGAGTTAGTTATTTTCTTCTTTTTTTTTTTTCTTTTTTTTTTTTTTACTAATGGGGTTCATCCTACCTACCTACCTATGTGAGGCCCATCTAAAGCCTACCAACCAAGCTACCTGGGAAAAAACTACACCCTACTAACCTGGGGTCCATCTACAGCCTACCTATCTACCTTACAGACTACCTACCTAGCTACCTGGGGCCTAGCTACAGCCTAGTTACCTACCAACATGGGGCTCATCTACAGCTTATCTACCTAGCTACCTTGGGCCCACCTACAGCCTGCCTACCTACCCACATACAGCTCACCTACAGCCTGCCTGGGGCCTAACTACAGCCTAACTACCTTGGGACCACCTACAGCTTACCAATGTATCTAACTGGGGTCTAACTCGCTACCTGAAGCCTATCAAGCTACCTAGAGCCTACCAACCTATCTAATGGGGGCCTACCTAGCTACCTAGGGCCTACCAACATACCTAGGGCCTACCAACTTATCTAACTGAGATCTACCTAGCCTACCTAAATGGGGCCATGCCTACCTACCTACCGGGTAATATAAATCTCAGGGTTATAGGCCATAGTTGTAGCACAGTCTACAGGGGGTTAGTCCTCTGTTTCTCCCCACCCTAATAGAAGACTGTGGCTGTCAGCTATGGCATGTACCCACTCTCCCACCTATGTGAAGTTTGTACAGAGGTGGGGGACATTGAGGGAGGTGCTGGAAAAGTGAAGATTCTAAGATATTTGTGTTCAAATCTACAGGGACGAGTGATGGCCAGATGAGATCATGATGGCGGTCTAGACCAGATGCAGAAGAAAAGAAAAAGTGAAGGACTCATCAGAGAAACGTCACCTGTGAGTCACAACTGCAACTGCACAGAATGTCTGCAAAGTGTACATTGGTATCTGACCACTATATGGGTCACTGTATGGCGGTAATCTACAGTCTGCAAAGCCTGTGTACACTGGATTCTACCATTATATGGTCACTGTATGGTGGTAATATACAGTCTGCAGATAGCCTGTGTATACTGGTGTCTACCCCTTTATAGTTCTTGTATGGTGGTAATTTTGGTCTTTGTATACTATTCATTATTCAATAATAGTGCAGAAGTTTTATTCAGTCCCTATGTGGTGGTAATTTGTGTCCATGTTGTGGTGGTATAATCAGGTCCTTATGTAGTAGCGTTATTGGTTATAGTGGTTTTGGTATAGTGGAATTTGTTTGGCAGCAGTATGATGGTGGTATGTATGGTAAGGTTTTTGCTCCTTGTATTATTTGGTAAACACATGACAGCTATTAACAAGCAGCGATAAATGGTTGGTGGTGGAGGGGCCCATCTAAAAGTTTGCTATGGGGTCCATAAAAGAAAAAAATTCCAAACTCTAAAATTGCGGGGTTTTTTGTCATTTCACGGCCCCTAAAAATTGGAATAAAAGTGATCACAAAAGTTGCATGTATTGCAAACTGGTACCAGTAAAAAGTACCCTTTAGGATGCAAAAAATTAACCCTCACTCAAATCCACAAGTAGAAGTACAAAAAAGTTTTTGGTAGTAGAAAATGTTGCTGCAGCAAGAGCTTGAAAACTGTTTTTAGAAAGTAAAGGACACCATTAGAAAGTACATTTTGTCCCACAAAATAAAAGATCTCATATGTGGGTTGCACAACAGGACCTTTAAAGGTCCGTATTGGGATGCCCTGAATACTTTGTCTCTCAAAATATCTGAATTATCGAAACATTTTCTGTAGGTACACCAGGGGCGTAACTAACGGGGTAGCAGGGGTAGCAGTTGCTACAGGGCCCCTGCGCTTAAGGGGGCCCCGGGGCAGCTGCTACCGCATCCGCTACCCCGGTAATGCCACTCCTGTGCCCGCCGGCAGTGAACTTAACAGTTCACTATGGCGGGCGCGGAGCTGAGGGGCCCGGCGCATACTGCCTCTGAACGCCTGGGCCCCCCGGCCCGAGCGTTCAGAGGCAGCGCTACAGGGAGGTAGCAGAACGGAGCGATGCTCGCTCCGCCCTGCTACTTCCCCTGCCGCCGCTCTGTGGTCACGTGGGCGCGCGCGGTGACGTCACATCACTGCGCCGCCTGCGCTGAGCACAGAGGCTGCAGAGAGACTGGACTGAGGTGAGTAAACTGTTTCTTATTTTACCTGCCCCCTAGCCTGCCTGTAGACCCCCTAGCCTGCCTGCATATACAGCCCCCTAGGGCTACCTATACACCCCCTGGCCTGCCTGCCTATTACAGCCCCCTAGCCTGCCTGCCTATACAGCCAACCAAGCCTGCCTGCCTATTACCGCCCCCTAGCCTGCCTGCCTATACACCACCCTAGCCTGCCTATACAGCCCCCTAGGGCTACCTATACACCCCCTAGCCTGCCTGCCTATTACAGCCCCCTAGCCTGCCTGCCTATATAGCCCCTTAGCCTGCCTGCCTATACAGCCCCTAGCCTGCCTGCCTATTACAGCCCCCTAGCTGCCTGCCTATACAGCCCCCTTAGCCTGCCTACCTATACAGCCCCCTAGCCTGCCTGCCTATTACAGCCCCCTAGCCTGCCTGCCTATAACAGCCTCCTAGCCTACCTGGCCAGCCTGCCTGCCTATTACAGCCCCCTAGCCTGCCTGCCTGCCTATACAGCCCCCGAGCCGGCCTGCCTATTACAGCCCCCTTGCCTGCCTGCCTATACACCCTCCTAGCCTGCCTGCCTATACAGCCCCCTAGGGCTACCTATACACCCCCTAGCCTGCCTGCCTATACAGCCCCCTAGCCTGCCTGCCTATTACAGCCCCCTAGCCTGCCTGCCTATTACAGCCCCCTAGCCTGCCTGCCTATACAGCCCCTAGCCTGCCTGCCTATACAGCCCCCTAGCCTGCCTGCCTATTACAGCCCCCTAGCCTGCCTGCCTATACAGCCCCCTAGCCTTCCTGCCTATTACAGCCCCCTAGCCTGCCTGCCTATTAAAGCCCCCTAGCCTGCCTGCCTATTACAGCCCCCTAGGGTCTACTATACACCCCCTAGCCTGCCTGCCTATTACAGCCCCCTAGCCTGCCTGCCTATACAGCCTCCTAGCTGCCTGCCTATGCCCCCCCGAGCCTGCCTGCCTGCCTATTACAGCCCCCTAGCCTGCCTGCCTATACAGCCCCCTAGCCTGCCTATACAGCCCCCTAGCCTGCCTGCCTATTACAGCCCCCTAGCCTGCCTGCCTATACAGCCCCCTAGCCTGCCTGCCTAGTACAGCCCCCTAGGGCTACCTATACACCCCCTGCCTGCCTGCCTATACAGCCCCTAGCCTGCCTGCCTATTACAGCCCCCTAGCCTGCCTGCCTATTACAGCCCCCTAGCCTGCCTGCCTATGCAGCTCCCTAGCCTGCCTGCCTATTACAGCCCCCTAGCCTGCCTGCCTATACAGCCCCCTAGGGCTACCTATACATCCCCCTAGCCTGCCTGCCTATTACAGCCCCCTAGCCTGCCTGCCTATACACCCCCCTAGCCTGCCTGCCTATACAGCCCCCTAGGGCTACCTATACACCCCTAGCCTGCCTGCCTATTACAGCCCCTAGCCTGCCTGCCTAGTACAGCCCCCTAGGGCTACCTATACACCCCCTAGCCTGCCTGCCTATTACAGCCCCCTAGCCTGCCTGCCTGCCTATACAGCCCCCTAGCCTGCCTGCCTATACAGCCCCCTAGCCTGCCTGCCTGCCTATACAGCCCCCTAGCCTGCCTGCCTGCCTATACAGCCCCCTAGCCTGCCTGCCTGCCTATACAGCCCCCTAGCCTGCCTGCCTGCCTATACAGCCCCTGTACCCCCCTAGTCTCCCTGTATACCCCCTAAGCCTCCCTGTATACCCCCTAAGCCTCCTATACACCCCCTAAGCCTCCCTGTATACCCCCTAAGCCTTCTGTATACCCCCTAAGCCTGCTATACACCCCCCAGGCTGCCTTTATACCCCCCAGCCTGCCTATACACCCCCCTAGCCTGCCTGCCTATACAGCCCCCTAGGGCTACCTATACATCCCCTAGCCTGCCTGCCTATACGGCCCCCTAGCCTGCCTGCCTATACAGCCCCCTAGGGCTACCTATACACCCCCTAGCCTGCCTGCCTGCCTATACAGCCCCTGTATACCCCCTAAGCCTCCCTGTATACCCCCTAAGCCTCCCTGTATACCCCCTAAGCCTCCCTGTATACCCCCTAAGCCTCCCTGTATACCCCCTAAGCCTCCCTGTATACCCCCTAAGCCTCCCTGTATACCCCTAAGCCTGCCTGTATACCCCCTAAGCCTGCCTGTACACCCCCAGCCTGCCTATATACCCCCCAGGCTGCCTATATAGCCCCCTAAAGGCTGCCTATATAGCTCCAAGTCTTCCTGCCTGAATAGCCCTATAGCTACCGTGAAGCCTGTCTGCCTATATAGCCCCTATAGCCCCCCTGTCTACTTATATGGGGCCCCTTTAGCTGCCTAAACCCTCCCTATATGGCCCCTATAGCCCACCTAACCCCTGTCTAACTGTATGGCCCCTATAGCTACCTAAACCCTGCCTGCCTATATGGGCACTCTATTGGCTACCTAAACCTGCCTATCTGGGGCCCCATATTCCTATTTAAACCTGCCTGCCTAAATGGACCCCATATAGCCAGGGGGGCAGGTGCTGGAAAAGTCAGGATTCTAAGATATTTGTGTCTAAATCTGCAGGGACAAGTGACCGGGAGACGGCATCATGATGGAGGTCTGGACGGATGCAGAACAAAGGGGAAAGTCAACGACTTGTCAGAGAAACGTCACCTGTGAGTCACAAGATGTAACTACACTGTAATCACATATGTCTGCACAGGCTGTGTACACTGATATATACCACTATATGGTCACTGTATGGTGGTTATATACAGTCTACAGAGTCTGTCTACACTGGTATATACCACTATATGGTCACTGTATGGTGGTTATATATAGTCTGCAGAGCTTGTGTACACTGGTGTCTACCACTATATGGTCACTGTATGGTGGTTATATACAGTCTGCAGAGCCTGTGTACACTGGTGTCTACCACTATATTGTCACTGTATGGTGGTTTTTTAACAGTCTTGCAGGGGCCTGTGTACACTAGTATATACCACTATATGGTCACTATTGGCGGTACTATTGGTCTTTGTGAAATTGATCAGTAATAGTGTAGGGGAAATTATTCGGGCATATGTGGTGGTAATTTGTGGTCGTGTTCTGGCGGTATAATCAGGTCCATATATAGTAGGGTTATTGGTAATATTGGTCTTGGTATAGTGGATTTGTTTGGTAGCAGTATGATGGTAATATGTAGGGTGAGGTATTTACCCCTAGTATTATCTACATTATCTAACAGCATGTCCTGGTACATGGTCGTGGACAGGGAGGTGGGCGAAGAGGGGGGGGGGTAACTTAGTATAAAAAAAAAAACAAAGACATAGCAGAGATCTTGTTGAATTCCCTAATATAAGGCACCCCCCGAAAATAAGACATAGCGGAAATCATTAGAGGGTTTAAGGACCTGTAAAGGGAGGTCATGTGACTGTGATGTCACCACAGGATCCGAACATCCAAAGAAGAGTAGACAGAAAGTACATGTTAGTAACAGAGGGAAGAGAACACAGCAATGATACTGACACACGCATCTCACAGGATGGCTGATGGGGCATGCTGGGGCTTCTAGTTCTACAAGTCCCAGCATGTCACATTTGCCATCCTTTGAGATAAGTCACTGCAGCCGCCATAAAATGTCCTTTACATACATATATCCCATGGTTTGTGACTCTAAACCCTTATATATATATATATTATATTATATATATATATATATATATATATATATATCTATATATATACATACATACACACACACACTAGTATATAGCATGCTATAATTTATTCATGGAAAAATAAGACACCCCATCTTTAGGAGCAAAATTTAATATATGACGCGGTCTTATTTTTGGGGAAACGGGGTAGTTTTTTGTTTCAGGACTATTCCGATTTTGTTTATAATGCTATTTATAATATGGTTGTCTATTGTGTTTTAACAAAGCTTTGTTACTACATGTTTAACATAGCTACTCCTGTTGAATGCCTGAATTATATTTTTTAACTGCCAATGGGAGTGCAGCTGATCCATTTTTGTTGCCTATTAGACTGTCTACACTGCACAAATGAACGTCCGGTTTTTCAGCGTTTTCGTTTTCTAAAAATGCTGAAAAAATTACTGAAAACAGCTCCCATAGACTTCTATTGTAAAGACGTCCTGTTGTCTTCACAAAACGTCTTTTTTCTGCTTGTTTTTGCTGCTGGTCGTTTTTTGAAACATGCTGCAAGAAATGACTGAGCAGAGCAGAAAATGAAGTATTGGAGTCTATGGCTGTGTCTCCACTGCTCAACTGCTGTGCATGTCTGCAAAAAAAAACAAAAGCAAAAAGCGTCCCAAAAATGTGGCAAAAAATGCAAAACGCGCCAAAAAACAGACGTTTTTTTCAGCTGCTTTTGGCAGGCAGTGGGCAAAAAAAACAACTCAGTTTTATGAACATTTTTAGCATTTGGTTTTCTGGTTGTTTTTTGTCAACTGCAGTGTAGACATAGCCTTACAAACTTGGATACAGAAAAGGGAACATCTTTCCTTGAGGCTATATATCCCTTTTGCTTTCTCAAGACCCAGTGGATCAAAAGCGAATTGAGGATTTGTTACATGCAGTAGAGGACACGAGCTTCTCAGCTCCTTTCCCATAAAAACTTGGGTACAGTAAGCATGGCTTTTTGGAAGGGGGTTTGGTTGATACAAAGAGGGCATGGTTATGCAAATTCTACATGTACTGCAGCTCTAGATCTCACTGAAGGCCACTTTCAAAAGTTGGCAAGTATGATAAATCCTAATCAAATTAATAGGATTGAAAGCCTTGCTTTTTCACACCTGATTATACTACTAATTGTTTTTGCCTTTTTTTCTACGACACGGTGGCCTTTATTTTTATGCAATTTTTACAATAGATTTTTTTTAACCGCTTCCTGGTCATAATAATATAGCTCTTCCATATACTATAACGGGAAACTGAAAAAAAAATTCTAAGTAGGATGAAATATGAAAAAACCTACTTCCACCATTTGTGCAGGGGTTTTGTTTTTATGGAGTTCACTCTGTTTAAAATTATGTGTGATCTATATTCTGATCTCTATTCTTCTAGTAGATACAATTCCAGTAATACCAGATATATAGGGTTTTTGTTATGCTTTAGTACTTAATTTTTTTTTAAACATTTTCTATTTTGGGATACATGCAACTTTTTGATAGCTTTTTACTCCAATTTTTAGGGGATATATACAGGATAAATAATGTTATATTTTTATAGATTGGACTTTTATGGACACGGCAAAACCAATTATGTGTAACTTTTTCTTTTATTTGTAAAATACCAAAAAGGGGGTGTTTTGAACTTTTAATTTTTTTTATTATTTTTTATACTTTTAAAACTTTTTTTTTTCCTTTTTTACTTTAACATGCAGTCCCTCTCAGGTACTTGACTATCTGGGGATGCAGTTGCGTGTACCGTCTTCTGCATAATATTGAAAATGCAAAAGGGTGTACCAAGATGGCAGTTCTATTACAGGAAGTAATGGAAGTGATTACATGACGGCTATGGAAGCCTTCATTAGGCTTTCAGCAGCCATGGTAACTGACCTGTAACCCGTGATCTTGCAGCAGGAGGGACACTGTTGGCAGTAGGTGTCGGTTGAAAGATCCTACTGTGTATGCTGAGCCCACTCCATACTCCCTTACCGGAAATATGACGTAAGTTTGTTCACACGGTATATTGCGGCACATACTGTACGCCTCGCAATACACTGGGTGTCTTAGAAGTACACCCCACATTCACTTCTGTTATCGACGGCAGGTAAACGCTGGGAAGAAGTGACGTCACTTCTTTTACCCGACGCTCAATACGCGTCTCCGAAGCCAGAGGTAATTCATAGCTCTCTATGACATCTATGAATAACCATAGATAAAAGCCAAATTTTGGGGCGAATTGCAGCGCAATTAAGCCCCAAAATACTGTCTAAAATATGTTGTGTGATCACAGTCTAAGGGGTTCATAACATGAGGGGGGAAAAAAGTCAATTAATATTTACGGTAACTGATTTAAAACAGCAAAACTGGCACTAACATCTGCCTTGTGAATGTGTCACTTTTCTGTCACGGGCATTCACATAGAGGTAATATAAAGTTTTAGGGCCGTTCAGACGGGGGTAAAACTTGCAGTTTATGCTTTTTTTTAAATAAAATATTTTTTTAATTTGTTTTAAAATAATTTTATTTTACATATTGTGTGAAAGACCATTGTGGGGCATTTTTAGAACTTTTTTTTTGCTAATTTCTCTTATAACTGGAGTTAAAATATTAGCACCAGTTACAGGGGAAATACAAGGGGGAAAAAAACCCTGTACTTACTACACAGCTGATCTGGGTCTGAAAAGCATGTGCAGTTACTGAGCAATGGTGCTCACGTGACCATTGGCATCCGGAGGCATCCTGCCTATCTGTATATATGAGCTCTCAATGAGCACTATATATACAACAATTGGAAAGCCAGGGACGCTACTAATGTTCCAAAAAGTATGTACAGAGTTAGATGTCGATCACCTGAATGTTTATAGTCAGCAGCTGATTCGAATCTAGTTAAAGGAGTGTTCACATCACATATTAATATGGCTGTTTTAAAGGGAACCTGTCACATAGGTTGTGCCCCCCTTGCTGAGGACAGCACAAGCTAGTGACAGACCTGCTGTTCCCAGCACCGTGTCCCTTATTCAGTAAGATGCTGGAGTTTTAGAGCATTTACCCCTCAAATCTTATTCATGAGCAGGTGTTAGCTCCACCCACCAAAGGCTAGCTCCGCCCACTGACAGCTATTCACATGTTTCTACCTATTGAAAGTAATAGGTTTGTCAGTTGAGGTGGGCGGGGCTAGCCTCTAATTGGCTCGGTTTGAAAAAAACTGACTCTTTGAAGGACTCTTCGAATGACTCTTCTGGCTGAAAACTGCAGATTTGAGCATTATATACACGAAAACTGCAGCATCTTACAGAATAAGGGACACAGCGCTGGAAACAGCAGGTCTGACACTAGCTTGTGCTGCCCTCAGCAAGGGGGGCATAACCTATGTGACAGGTTTTCTTTAACCCATTAGAGCTCTGAAGCCTTATGCACTACAGATTATAAATCTCCTGCAACATCCAGCGGGTTCGTGTATTAAAAAACTTCTTTATTTCTCCCCAAATACACCCATAAAAGCATGCAATGTTTCGACCTAACAAGGTCTTTATCCAGTATGACAAATAGTGTGACCATACATTTTAAAAAAAACATAATTTACCACCAAAATCAACATATCTGTAGATCACATCTATACCCCCATACTATATACCGTGTTTTTTCAAAAATAAGACCGGGTCTTATTATTATTTTCATTTCCCAAAAAAGGGCTAGGGCAAATTTTTTTAGACAACGGGTTCAGACACTACATACTGGGCCATTTAGGCGAATTTCACACGGCTTATTCACACTGTAATTGAGGGACAAATTTCGCCCCGCAATTACGGCTCACCGGCCCCATAGACATCCATTATCCACTGCGCGGATCCTGCTGGGATAATGTTCATGTCACTTTCTCCCCCCGGGGCGTATTTGCCGAGGTGGGAGGGGAGACGGAATCCATAGTTCTCTATGAGAACTGTGGATTACAATAATGCCTGGGACGGATTTCAGCCGTATTGGAGCGCAAATACGGCGCGCAATATGGCTGAAATCTGTCCCTGGATCAGCCGTGTGAACGAGCCCTTAGAGTCACATGTATGAAAACTGTCTTGGTCTAAGACTTTCTTTGTTGCCCATAGCAACCAATCAGAGCGCTCCTCTCATTTTTCCAGAGAACTATAAGAAATGGAAGGGGCACTCTGATTGGTTGCTATTGGCAACAAAGAGATTTTTAGCCCTCGACCGTTTTCTTCCATGTGGCCCTTCGTTCCTTGGCAGCTGCTGTGGAACTACTGTATGTAGTCTATATGTACAGTACACAGACACACAGACGGTACGGGACAGAACCTATAGTCAAAAGCCATGGTGGAGGGTATAATCGTGTTCATTTGATGGTGCTTGTGGGGTCTAGATGTGCCGATGTCTATGCATTCAGAACGGGTTACGATGGACGCTGCTGGTTTCTAGGGCTCCGTGGTTGCGCATGCACAGTGGAGATTAGAGGACGTGGGAGCATGTGCTATAGCGATTTACAAGCCGAATCACACGTAGTTAGGGACGATGGTTTTAGAAGTTGCTGCTGACAAATGTTCATTAGGAAGGAGTAGATGCTGGAGTAAAAGCTTTCTGATTGTTGTTTGTAGCACCCATTATGCTCCAATCTGCACCCTCAGTCTGCTTCAGGATTAGAACCAATATGAAGGATGTACTGTATTTTCTGCACTATTGATTGTATGCATATAGTACGGGGGTGTAGATGTGATCTACAGATATGTTGATAATATGTTATTATATGTATAATATGTTATTTACTTGGGTACGCCTGGTTATGGGCATGCATGGATTTTATTGGTAGGTGGTAATTGATACCTTTTTTTAAGGATGTATGGTCACATTATTTGTCATGCTGGATAAAGACCTTGTTAGACTGAAATGTTGCATGCTTTTGTGGGTGTATTTGTGGAGGAAAAAAGAAGTTTTTAATACATGAACCCGCTGGATGCTACTTCTTACTATAAATTATTGGACTTCTTGGGGCTCTTTCATTCGGGGGCCAGAAGCAGTGCATCCCAGTGCATTGAAAGGTAGTGCTGCTTTCTAATTCTATGTATTTTTATAAATCTCCTGCAGTCATGTCACTGTAACAGGATCAGCTGGGAATAGCAGAGTTGATATGCTAATCTCTGCTGTAGAACCACCAACAGCCTGACCAGGAAGTGCGAGTCTAAAGCTGGCTGTTGCACTATGAAACTGCATGGTGAGACAAATAATGTAACCACTTCCCACTGCAGCCTATTTTCTTTCCACCTTCCAAGAGCCATAACTTTATTATTTTACAGTATTTTACAGTCGTCTCAAAACTAGGGAATACTTAGACAAAATTTTGGAAAAGGCAATAGAGCAGATCTTTTATTGAAAAAAATAAATTACAAAAATTATAGTAAAATATCTGACTCCATAACTGTTTCAACTAGCGATAGTAGACAACATAACAAGATAGTTGGTATAGTTAAATTACATTTGCCCATTTTGTATGTTAATGATTTCATTAAGAGGATCTTACAAACAAAAAACATTTGTGTCACGTAAAGCCCCGACAATTGATTCACTTGTTTCTCTTAGTCTATTCTCAATACAAGAAAGTGTAACAAAGACTTGGCTCAATGCCAAAGGTTTCTTCAAATGAGGCCACAATATTTGAAGTTTGCAATTATGTGGAAAAAACTGAAACATTTGTGTCTTTCAGTAACAATTAAAAAATTTTCATCAAACACACATGAATTGCAACTCGAAGTATGTGGTGTATTTAATTGGATGCAGGGAGCCCTGTTGGCACCCCTGCCAGTTACCATGTGCCATTTCCAATACCAGTGTCTTCTTATGTGTCAAAGGGACACGTCAGGATGTAGGGCTCCGTAGCGGCTGCTACTGCCAGGGGTGCCAATAGGGCAGTACGGGGAATACTTCAGTCAGTGTCTCTAACTGATGGACACGTGTCTTCTTTCAACCGTACTAACTATGTAACTATGTAATCAAAAAGGGGCCCACAAATATGTTAAAAATGGGAACTAGTAATGGGTGGTGGCCCTATTTGATTTGGCTGTATGGGTCCCTGAAATGCTTAATAGATGACTTATGGCAGACTGACTGACAATTGGCTGATGTTACTAGATGACTGATGGAATGTATATTTCAAATTGTCAAGACAACGAGCTACAGTTTACTAGTTAGTGTCATCGGCAACCAAATGGTCAGAGATCCACACTTGATTCATTTCGATAAATGTCAAACGATCCACATTCTCAAGGGAAAGACGGATACGTTTGTCAGTTATCACCCCACCAGCTGTGCTGAATGTGCGTTCCGAGATAACGCTGGCTGCTGGGCAGGATAAAACTTCTATGGCGTGTCGAGCAAGCTCAGGCCATTCATCCAGTTTGGACACCCAGAAGTTGAATGGATCCAGATTAAATCCAAAAACATCGGTGTTGAGCTGCAGGTAGTCATGGACTTAAGGCGGTCTGTGTGTGTCTGAATGCTGCCATGCCTTGCAGATGTTGGTGAGGTAGTATACATGGATTGCAAAATGTCACCCAGTAGGGTTCTGCCACACTGCCTGCTGCTGCTGCTGTGGCTATTTGCCATTCTACTGCTGCCATGTTGCTGCCATTGTTCCACCGTGACATTAGAATGTAAAAAAGACACAAAAGATGTCTTGACTTAGTCAATGAGCACTGTCTCAAAATCCTGCATTCTACTATTAACTTCTGTGGGTGGAAGGAAATTGATCACTTTTGTCTTGTAACGTGGATCAAGGAGGGTGGCCACCCAGTAATCACTGTTCATTTTTATTGCCTTGATGCGAGGATCATGTTGCAGGTAATGTAGCATCCAAGCACACATGTGAGATGCTGCCAGGGTCTCCCAAGCCTCGGGGTAGAAGGGCACTGATCAGCTCTTCCTCCTCCTGTAATATGGTCCTAACCTCTTACAACTGAAGGGTAATCCGTACCGGTGGTGTGCACCCCTGCCTCCTCATTCTTTTCTACTTCCTCATCCTGATCGTCACCAGAGCCCTGGCTAGCCTCATGCGCTCTACTCTGTGAGCTGAACTGCCGTCCTGCACCCACCCTTGACCTATAACCACCGCCTAAAGAAGACCTATAGAATTGTGAAACAGTTGGGCATTTTACATTATCTGGGGAGTAAGGCTCTGTGTCTGCCTCCTCCATCACTCCTGGGACCTGCTGCCACAGAGTGCCTAACGCTTATTCCAGTAAAAATATAACCACAATGGTCAAGCTGACAATGTCATCGTCCTGACTGACCATTGTGGTGGCCTCTTCAAATCTGCCTAGGATGCTGTAGAGATCCTTCACCTGGCTCCACTCTCTATGGGTCAACAACCCGAGGTGCACAACACTAGTAGTCAGGCCATGTGACTTTTCATACTGCATAATTGCATTACGCTGCTGCCACAATCGCTGGAGCATGTGGAGGGGAGAATTCCAGTGTGTTGCCACATCACATATGTGTTGTCCGCAGCACTGGAAGGAGTGCCTTGTCTCATATCTCTAGATCCACATTCTACACCCCTCCTTTCTCACTTACTACCTCTACTTCTCCCAATGTTCAAAATCTAAATATTAAAAAGCTAAAGATTTGGTAATAGTCTCTTATGCAAGAAAACACAAAGTAGATAAGCCAGCTCACCTCTCCAGACTGGACAGCACGGATCCTCCCGGTGCCAAGGAGAAACAGCAAGTGCAATGCAAGGAAAATTGATCCAGCTGTCCTTCAAAAATAGTGGTCCAATGATGGAAGTAAAATCCTATTTATTCAAAGTAGCATTAAAAAGCAGAATGGTACAATGCAGGCAAGGTATGAAACCGCCGACGCGTTTCGGGGCGAACCCCTTAATCATGGCATACATGTTAGACAAAGACTGACTTTATATAGTATGTCCTAGAACTGCACGTACCTAGTAACTGCCGGCACCTGTAACGCCGCGCGACTGACCGTGCCCCCCCTCCTCGCGGCCCGCACCGCTTCCGGAATCACCAAAGTGACGACACACGGAAGCCACATGACAAAGCGAGCGGCGCCGACCGCGCCTGCGTGAGCAGCGCGTCACGCCGGACGCAGCCAAGGGAACATATCCCGTATAGACACCAGGCAACCCAGCACTGCGGGCTAGTGAGAACGGACACTGAAAGCACCCGGCTGAAACAAAACAAACACGTGCAACGTAAAAAAGAAAAAAAGACAACAATACATAAAAAACAGTAAATGTTACACATAAGAGCAACCCAGTAATACAAAAAACACTTTTGTTAAACGCTAGTGCTGTAAAGTGAGATGGAATACATATACCAAGACACAATAATGCAGTGTATAAGCCATGGATCGAGAGACTACTTCCACACAAGATTAAAGAGACTATATCAAGTATAGTTAGTGTTAACATATTAAGGTTAACCTTAAGAGGATTTTACTTCCATCATTGGACCACTATTTTTGAAGGACAGCTGGATCAATTTTCCTTGCATTTCTCTTATGCAAGAACTCTAACCCCAAAGCTGGAACAATGAACTTTTGGGCACTCAATCAAATTTGCAGCAAGAAACTAGTATTTGAAAGTGATTTCTTTCCATAGCAGGTTTTCTAACAGTGTCTTCTGCAATAGCTGGACCCCCAAAATAGTAGAAATGAACTTTTGGGTACTCAGAATAAAGATGAGAAAGATGCAGCCAGCTATAAAAAAAAAATCCCTAAATATTGCTGTCTATGATTCGTTAAGCTTGCTGTACCCACCCCTAACTAATCTAACTAGCAGCTTTTCCTGTCTAAAATCGCTGAGAAAGTGTGCCTGCATGCATGCAAGCAGACAGTGAGCAGTGCGTTCAGTACAGAGAGAAAACTGCAAACGGCGTTCACAAAGAAATACAATGACACATAACAGGGTCATGTGATTTTAGCAGCCAGTGAAATTCCCTACACCCTCAGTGATGACGTTTTTGAAGCTCCTCCGTGCTATGCACTGATTGGTTGCCCACCAAATCTGCAAGAAGCAGCCACAAGTGAAACTAAAAATGGCGCGTCGAGCGCATGTGTCAAACGCGAACTTTACTCGAACGAACCGTAAAAAGCTCGGCTCGAGTTCTACAAAAGCGAGAAGTTTGACTCGAACGTAACTTTTCTTGAACCGTTCCATCTGTATTCTGCAGATTGGTACAGTTCCGGTGATACCAAATAAGTAGGTTTCTCTTTACGCTTTAGTACTTTTCAAAAAATAAAAATATTCTCCATTTTGTAACCTTGTGCTGCAGCGTCATTTTCTGTGACCAGTAACGGTTTTGTTTTTTGACGGACATAATAGCTCTTTTGTTGCAGGTTGAAGCATAGGTTTTATTGGTGCCATCTTGGGATACATGTGACTTCTTGATTACTTTTTATTCCAATTTTTTGGCAACATGGTGACCAAAACTCTCAGTTTTGTCATTTGGAATTTTTTTTTTCTTCTACGGTGTTCAGAGTATAGGATAAATGATGTTATACTTGAATAGATCAGACTTTTACGGTAGGTTCACAGTGTGTCTTTTAGGGCATATTTCGGGACATAATTGCGGTGCAACTCACCCCAAAGTACATCCTGAAATTACGATAATCATAGCTCTCATAGACAGCTATGATTACCTGCCATCTTCCCTGTTGCGTATTGAACGTCAGCACAAAGAAGTGACGTCACCTCTTTCCGGTGCATAAGCAGGAGGGATAATGAAAGTGAATGGGGCAGGCCCACCCTGATTCTTCTAAACACACGGCCTCTTGCTGTGTGAACATACTCTAATAGTGTGCTTTTTCTTTTTTCTTTTTGCGTTCCATAAACACTGTGTTTCCCGCTTTGAAATTACAGGCTTTTCAAAGCTGTAGTTTTAAAGTGTTAACGCAGCGCAATTTAGCGGGACAGATTTCTGCCTTGCATAGATTTGTATTTCATAGGTCCTAATACACCTGAAAGAAGGGACAGGTCACTTTTTTTTAGGGCCCAACTACAACCGTAAAATCACTGTCCTCTGAATTACGTAGATTTTTCTTGTGCATCCCTTTTTATTGCATAGTGGGGCGCAATTACACACCGAGACACCCTGAAATATGCTGTGTGAGCAGACTTTGAGGGACATGTTGATACCAATTTACGTGTAACCTATTTGTAATATGTTAAAGGGGGAACATATTGAACTTATTTTTCATTTTATTTTTGCACTTGCACTGTAATCCCAATAAGATACTTGACACCTGGTGCTCATATTACTTGCTTAGATGCCGTGGCATCTTATGGGTTAAACAAAGGATCAGAGCTGGCTCTGATCTCTCCTGTCAGCACCTGTTGCCTATTTTTGAGCACCCTTAGTTCCAGAGTGCTGTACATTTGGGTTGCATTCATCACATAGGTCAAACAAGTACAGAGGTGACAAATTAATAACTAACAGCTGGTACAGAAGGAGAGAGGTCCCTGCCCGTGAGGGCTTACACTCTACAAGGAAGGTGGGAAGAGACAGGAGGTGAGGGGCAGACATGTTTGTGGGTTGGAGTAGTGGCAACAGCCAGGGTTATAGGCAATCCTGAAGAGATGGCTGGATTAGGCGAGTGAGCCTGCTCCATACAGCCTGGATCATCATCAGTGCCTCAGTTTGGGATAAAGCCCATACACGTAGTACTGGAAATCATGTTAAAAAAAACAAAGTAACATCTATAAACTCAACAAAGATTGCAATTATGAGATCAATTTAAAAAACAAACAAGCAACAGCTGTGAGTCCTGTATAATGTCAGGTAAAGGCTCATTGAGATGAGCAGGGAGCCGCACAGGTGCTGCCTCGTACTATGCCCGCTCTCTCCTGGTGATAGGCCACACACAGCTGATATGGAAAACCCCTTTAAGGTTGACACTGGTGACAAAACATTGCTGAAAAACACAAGTAACTGAAGACGCAGCAGCACAAATCCTATTCACATTCCTGAAACCCTAGAGCCGCCGTCACAGCTCTACAGTGTCTTCCACACCACAGAGCCGCTGGACTATGAGGCCAATCCCGCACGTAATCCGCTTCTAGAAGCTACTCCCGCAGCCGCCAGCAGGCGAGTGAGGTAACCGCGCGCCAGTGACCTCTTATAAAGGCGCCTTCCCCGCGCTGCTTTTTGTTTATAGGACGGCCGCCCAGGCCCCGCCCTCTCCTCGGGATATACCATCTCTTTCGGAAGAGGGGGATCTCCCACAATTGACACGACTGAGAGTTTATTTTACAACCAGTCACTGAAATAATTTGTAATGTAATAGTGTAACCGGAATATACTGCCCCGTACACTACGAAGCGGCGCCCCCCCAGTAGCAGCCCGGCCACAAGCCTGCTGCAGACACAACGCTTCCCCCCGGGCAACTGATAGTCGGTGCCGCGGCGCGATCTCCGCATCTTGGTGACGGTGTGGAGCCTTCCCCTGACCCCCTCATTGATTCCCGCCCGAAAGTGACCGGCGATGGGAATGTAACACACGATAGTCAGCGGAGAGCAGCCCGGATACACGCCCTGCCGCCGCCACCGCCATGGCGGACCCGGAGCTGAAAGTTCCAGAGGACATGTTCAAGGATGTGAAGTTTTACCCCGTGGGGGATCTGGATCCTCAGGTAGTGAGATCGGGGGTGCATGGGGGACCGCACAGCCTGCGCTCTGCACAGCAGCCTCTATGGAGGTGGGAGGCGGGCTGGCGGACACGCTGTGGGGTGTGTTCTGTACAGCTGGGGCCGAGCCTGCCCTACGCTCTCATATCCCGGCCTTGTGTGCGCCTCAGGTGCCGCTCACCGCTCCCGTTACGGGATGTTTAGTGCCGGCCACCTAGTGATCCTCAGAGCGCGGCTGATGACGCAGGGCGTGCACTTCCTGCTAAATAGTGAGACAGCTGAGGGCAGAAGTTGGTGGAGAAGAGACTCCTGGTCCTCAGGTGGTGGCAGCTGTGCCAGTTCTGGGGGCCCTCTACCAGTCACATGCAGACTCTACAGTGGTGGAGGAGGGACTCCTGGTCCTCAGGTGGTGGCCTCTGTGCCAGTCCTGGGGGCCCTCTACCAGTCACATGCAGACTCTATACAGTGGTGGAGGAGGGACTCCTGGTCCTCAGGTGGTGGCAGCTGTGCCCAGTCTCCTGGTCCTCAGGTGGTGGCAGCTGTGCCAGTCCTGGTCCCCCTCTACCAGTCACATGCACAGCTGGACTCTACAGTGGTGGAGAAGAGTCTTCTGGTCCTCAGGTGATGACAGCTGTGCTAGTCCTGGTGACCTCCTACCAGTCACCTGCACAGCCGGAGTCTACAGTGGTGGTGAAGACTCCAGATCCTCAGGTGGTGACAGCTGTGCCCAGTCACCTGCACAGCAGGACTCTTAGTCTCTTCTTCCACATGTGACAGCTGTGCCAGTCCTGGTGGCCCTCTACCAGTCACCTGCACAGCTGGATTCTTCAGAGGTGGAGAAGTCTCCTGGTCCTCAGATGGTGGCAGCTGTGCCCAGTCCCGGTGGTCTGCTACCAGTCATCTGCACAGCTGGACTTTACAGTGGTAGAGAAGAGACTCCTGCTCCTCATGTGGTGACAGCTGTACCAGACCTGTTGGCCTTCTACCAGTCACCTGCACAGCTGGACTCTACAGTGGTGGAGCAAAGTCTTCTGCTTCTCAGGTGGTAACAATGGGGCTGTGCCCGGTTTTGATGGCATTCTCGTAGTTTCCTGCACAGCCGGACTCTCACAGTGGTAGAGCAGAGTCTTTTGGGCCTCAGGTGGTAACCACTTGTGGCTGCTGCCAGTCACCTGCACAGCCGGCTTCTCATAGAAGTGTGTGACGTCTACAGGTCCTCGGCTAGTGACAGCTGTGCTCAGGGGACTGCACAACTGGACTCTACCAAGGATTCTTCTGCTCCTCAGCTGTGCCTGGTCCTGGTGGCCTTCTTCTTGGAAGGATTCTTCTGCTCCTCAGCTGTGCCTGGTCCTGGTGGCCTTCTTCCAGTCTCCTGCATAGCCGGACTCTATCATGAAGGGGGGAAGCAGAGTCTACTGGTCTTCATGTGGTGACAATGGGGCTATGCCCAGACTTGATGGTCTTCTCCCAGTCACCTGCACAGCCCGACTCTGCCTCCTGCTCCTCAGGTGGTGGCAGCTGTGCCAGACCTGTTTGGCTTTCTCCTAGTCTCTTGCACAGCTGATTTCTCACAGAAGTTGCATCTGTTGTGTCCTCCCTGCAGATGTTCTGTCCCAGGAGCTGCTACCACTGACCTTTTCTGTCTCCAATAACTTGTGGCCTCTTCTCTGTTGTCTGTCATGTTCTGGTGTGAAGCACAGTGCTGCCATCACAGCTGTGAACATCGCCCTGGGGTGCTGTGAGGCCAGGTTCACATCACGTTATCCACTGGTCTGACCCAAACTTCTGCACTAAAGTATATATTGACTTCTACGGCTGGAGGTGGCACCACAGAATAAGTCTGTGGTGTCGGTTTCAGGCTCGCAGGGCATCTCCTGTTCAAGTTGTCCAAAAACGTATCTGTTACTTGTGTCCATGTTTATATCAGTCAGAAAAATAAAGACAAATCTACCCAATCAAATTGCAGGGATAGCCAGGTGACAGCCAATAGAGAGGCTAGGTTAAAAAAAAAACAAAAAAAAAAACCCAAGAAGCAGTGTGTCTTGTTTGCAATAAACCGTGCACATTATTTTACAGGGTCTCCTGTATGAAGACGGCCTATCAGTAAGGGTAGGGGCACACACAGGAACTAAATCAGAACTAAAATTTAGACCTTTTGGGTGAGATGTATCCAAGCATCCAAGGCTTCTCTGTTTAACAAAGTGCGTCTGTTTTAGATTTTCGGGAATAGAAAGCGTTAATAGACCAGTTAGAGGTGGGGACTGGAGACGCGCTTTGTTAAACAGAGAAGCCTTTTGGATTCTATGCTTGGATACATCTCACCCAAAAGGTCTAAATTTTAGATCTGATTTAGTGTAATATTAATTCCTTTTTCTGTTTAGAGTAAGGTATAATAATAATTTTAATTGTTCATTTTTTCATGAATACAGATTTGGGGACTGTATTGCTATGGGGGCTATATAAAGAGTCCTCCACCTGGCCCTATGCGTATCCATGAGTAAGAATATTTAGCGTTCGAAACGCGTCGGTTGGATAGTCTTTTTATTCCACATACCTTGTTCTGCAGTGATCACTTTTTCATGTATGTTATGTTTATTTTGATTTTTAATCATTCAAAATAAATTTTGGAATTTTTACCACAAAGTCTAGAGGGGACTTAAAAGTTTTCTATTTTCTACCATGGCTGCACAGTTCAGCACACCAGTGGTGAGCTGTTTACTATTTCCTTGATTAAAAAAGTCAAAAACACAAACCTAAATAAAATGACACGTACACCGCCCTTTCCCTTATTACAAACGCCAAGCACCCCAGGATAGATTAAAAATAAAAAAGTAGACCTATTTGGTGTCGCACTTGCTTAACGACCTAGTCTATAAAGCTGTCACATTATTTATCCCGCATGATGAATGCGGTGAATTTAAAAAAAAAAATGGCAGAATTACGACAATCAGAAACGCATGTAATCCCAAAGTGGTAACAATGAAACTGTCAGTTTGTTCCGCAAAAAAATCTTACACCGCTTCAAATGCAGGAAAAAAAAAAAAGTTATGGCTGTCAGAAGAGAGCAATGCATAAATATTGTTTTACACAATAAAACACTTTTTTTTTTCGTGCTCCAATATAAGAAAAAACTATATAAATTGGATATCGCTTTAATCGCTTCGACCCACGAAGTAAAATGAACATGTTCCGAATACTGCACAGGGAGCGCTGTAAAAAATAAAAATAGAAAACACTACTAGGATTGCTTCTAGGATTTCTTTATTCTGCCTCCCCAAAAAACTTATTTAAATGGGATCAAAAAGTCATGAACCCCTCCACAAATAAATAAAAATAATGGTACAAATAAAAATTTCAACTCATCCCACAAAAAACAAGCCCCTACACAGCCTCTTATACAGAAACCTAAAAGTTATGGCTTTAGACTATGGCAAAAACATGTTTTCTTTTATAAATGGGTGTTTTTATTCAGTAAAAGCAGTAAAACATAAATAATATACAATTTGGGTATCGCTGTAATCGTATCGATCTGCTCCATGAAGCCAGCATGCCATTTATACTGCGCGGTGACTGCTGTAAAAAATAAAAAAAAACTACCAGGATTGCTGTATTTTGTTCATCCCGCCTCCCAAAATCATAGATAAAGTGATCAAACAATCATGAGTCCTAAAACTATGCAATTAAAGGGCCACATGTATGAAACGGTTTTGGTCTAAAACTCACTTTTTTTCCCCATAGAAACCTATTGGGAAATAAGTGAGTTGTAGACCAAAACCGTTTCATACATGTGGCCCGAAATGTCAACTCATCCAGCAAAAAAACAACTCCAGAACCGAATACAGATGTACAGAAAATGTATTAGTGGTCCAATGCTGAAAAACAAACAAACTGTGGAACACCTGTGTGCCCAAAATGCACATTACATGCCTATATGAGTTCACTGAGGGGAGTTTCATGTGAGATGGGGCGATTTCTGGAAGGTTTCACCCGTTCTGGTATTTTGGGGACTTTGCAAATGCGACATGGCACCAACCAAAATCTGCGTTCCAAAAGCCAAATAACACTCCCTCCTTTGTACGCTCTGCCATGCGCCAAAACAGCAGTTTACAACCACATATGTAATTGTCGAACTTGTAAGAAATTGCGTAACCAATTTATTTATTTTTTTTCCAGCATTGCTTGTGAAAACAAAACCTATTCAGTTAATCTACACATTAAAAAATGTAAATTTCCATTTTCAAAGCCTAAAACGAAAAAAAAATCTGTGAAACAATTGTGGGGTCGATATACTCACTACACCTCTGCATATATTTCTTAAGGGGTGTAGTTTCCAAAATGAGGTCATTTTAGGGGTGTTTATACCTTAGTGTGCCTGCAAATCTGAAATGGCGCCTAAAAATATCCTAATGAAAGTGAGACCCCAAAATAATGTAGGTGCTCCTCCTACTCTGGGGCTTGTGGTTGAGTTAAATAGCGCTCTAGGGCCACATATGGGATATTTAAAAGAAAAAAAAAAAATGAAAATCTGCAAAATAAGTGAAATTTCACCTCTGCTTTAATTTCTGTGAAACACCTAATGGGTTAACAAACTTCCTAAATTTTATTTTGAGCTGTTTATGAGTTTATCTAACATAGAAGCCACTCAAAACCATGTCAGAAATGGACTAGTCCCTAAAAAAAGTGTTGCAAATTTTCCTGAAAATGTGTTAAAATAACTACTAAATTTCTAAGCCTCCTAATGTAAAAAAAAAATAAAAATAAAAAATAGACATTTAAAAAATGGCAAACTACAATAGACCTATGGTAGATGCTACTTCTAAACTATTTTGGGTGAAATAACTATTTGTCTTACACTCAAAGTTTGGAAATGGCAAGTTTTTGAAAATTTTCACATTTTGATTTTTTTTAACTAATGAACAAGGATTGTATGGACTAAAGTATATTACTAACTTAAGGGTATGTTGACATGGCTTATTTTTGGACGCATTTTGGCGCCTATTTTGCGGTGTACTGCGCTTAAGACGCGGGGAAATGCGCCCCATATCTACGGTAATCCATTGCTCTCATAGAGAACTATGGATTACGCCTCCTCTCCCCGCTCGTACAATACGATCGCATTGTACGCGCGGGGAGATAAGTGACATGTCAGTTATTTGCGGTGGATACGTGCCGCGAGTAATGCATGTCTATGGGGCCCTCCTCCTCTCCCCCCGTGCTGTGTGAGCTCCTGAAACACACGATGTATTGCGCCGCAATACATTGTGTGAACATACCCTAAGGGTGTTTTACCATGATGTAAACTCCCCGACGCTCACACTAGCTGTTATCCGGCCATACATGTGAATGAAGAGGGCGACACATGCGGCCGTCCGTCCTTGTTCACTTCTATGTGAGTTCTGATTATAGCAGAGTGTGTGTGCTGGGCTATGTTTGGAAGCGTCCATACAAGTGAATGAGGAGGATGGCCACACGCACTGCCCTCCTCATTCACAAGCATGGCCAGCTGGCTGAAAGCGTCCAATATAGGGGATTTTACCTCGTGGTAAAGCACAATGTGTTAAGAGAAAGCGATCTCTAAAATTACATGGATAGGTAAAAGTATTAAAAAGTTATTCCCACATAAAGTGACGTGTCAGATTTGAAAAATAGGGCTCTGTCATAGAGGTGTAACTGGCTGCGGCGGTAAGGGGTTAAGAAATCTAATAGTCATGGTGCAGAAAAAATCCACACAGACTGTGAATTCTAAGGCTTTGTCTACAAGGCGATGTTAAAATGGCATTGGAAATATGACGGTATTTTAACATCACCCTACCACGGTAGATTTTCGGATTTCGACCGACCCGGTGCATAGAACTATACTAGATTCCGCCGTAATCTGGTAGACTACAGCTCGGATTTTCTATTGCCATCTATGGGGCACTGGTTACAGTTGGGTTATTTAGCTGATTCTGAATCCAAATTAAAATCTGACCAAAAACCAGTTGTGTGGAGACATTGCCTAAATCTGCACGGTGTTAGAGGGGTGTTCCCATCTGTGACACTTATGGCATATCAACAGGATATTCTGGGTCATAGGGTTATGAAGGTTATGCCCAAATAAGAGATTTGGGCATGGGTCCTGTGATGGAAAGCTGCATCCCATTGGTTTCAAAGGAAATCTGTACCATAGTCCACACTGAGAACTAAACACGGAATTTTATTTTCTGTGGTTAATTTCAAATCCACCATATGATTAAAAAAAAAAGTGGCATTGAACCACGTCAGATACCATGTTGGGAATCCAAGATGCGGACTGGTGCCATTCTGTCGTGCTGGTCCCAGTCATGCACATTTTATATGGATAGCTATTCATTGCAGTGGCATCCATGTAATAATACATTTTCCCTGCAGAAGAGGCCCTGGACAAGCGGTCTTGTGTTGGTGTATGCAGCTCTGCTTTATGGACCTACGGACATAGATAAACACACAAAGCCTGTGGTCCCGGAGATCATGGAGAAGGGGGAAAATTGAAGTTGTAAAGATTTTTTTCTCTGTTATTCCCTGTCCTACCTGGCAGACTGGACTTGGATACAAATACAGCTTTTTCTTCAACTCTACCCACCAGTGTTCAAAAGATCAAAACATTGTTACCCTCTTGCTTGTCAGTGTCTGTTCTACCTAAATAGCTTGATTATTGTATCATAAGTTGATAAACAGCCTGTTACCATTTTACTACAGTAAAGTTATCACTTCAACATGCGCCGTGTATGAGGAAGTCGGAGGTTTGGGAAATTGAGGCGTCGGAGTCGGAGCTTTGGCTTGCTGACTCCACAGCCCTACCAGTAACCGCGGTCCAGTGATGCATAGATGCTGTTGGTTTTTGGACGGCATTTTAACCTCTTGCTGTGTAGACATCGCCTATGACAGGTTTCCTTTCTTCAGTAGTGATGATGGAACACACTGAGCTCTGTTCTGCTACATCTGTTAAATTGTTATCCTTTATGTAACCTTTGAAGAGCACCTGAAATCTCATGTTTGTTTTAGCAAATGCTTGTTCCCGGTGTAATAACAATTCTGGAGCATCTTCTCTTATAATTCTGCGTTGTGCTGTTCCTCTGTTATTCCTTGTAGAAATGTAGAAGTGAATCAGTCAGCTGGGAGTTACTAATGAGGGTGTATCCTGCACAGTCTGACATGGTCCAATCAGTGCTGCCGGTCAGTGTGTGCAGGGACACACCGCTTTCAAAACTGGAATGGTAACGCCCATCTGACAGATTCAGATACATTTCTAGAAGGAATAACAGAGGAACAGCACAACACAGAGATATAATAGAAGATTCTCCAGAATTGGTATTTCACAGGGAACACAAGGATTTTCTAAGATGGAGCATAAATGAAAAAAATAAGTAAAAACATGTGCATGTTGAAAATCTGTCTTTAGATCTTTTCTGGCAGTGCTTAAACTTCAAAAAATCACCTGTTTGTGGCCAACTAAAAGGAGAGGTTTCTGAAGGAATTTATCAAGGTACACTTGGCATAAATTAAAGGGATACTCCCACCCCTTAACTTCCTGGTTAACAGCCACACAGCAGAAAGATGGTTATGCTTGCATGACTCTCTTCTTTTCTATGGGCACTCTGAATGGATCTGAGGGAGTGTTGGCAGCTGTGCAAGTGCACCTGCATTTCCGTTCCCTGTGACGGGCATCATTTTGAGGTACATTGCGGTAAATCGTATAACTTTTATTATTTTATTTTTTGTGGGGGGGTTGGAAAAAGAACATAGATTCTACCATTGTGTTTTTTGTTTTAGTGGCAGTCACCCTCCAATATGAATAGGAGGCTGTTCTTCACAGGCTTTTTTTCTCTATTATACTTAAAGGGATTTTACCACATTCATTTCTGGTTTATCTAGCTTCAGCATTCATTGTGCTCAAAAGGGGGCGTATGTGACTTTGTTTGAACTGCATATCATGTGACCCAGCAAGCTTGACATCACCATGTCTTTCCCCATAGTTTTCTCACTCTAGTTAAACAAAGGTCTGTTTGTGTAAAGGGCTATAAGTAGCTACAGTTCAGCTGAGTGGTTAGTGCTTCTGCCTTCTAACATAGGGTTCCTAGGTTCAAATCTTTGCAGGGATTTTTTTTTCCCCTCCTCAGTACACATACCTGATTGAGGTTTCTTTTTTCCTTTTATTTATTTGCACGGTTTTACTAATTACTTAGGAGTACAGAGGACAGGAGTAGAGGGACAGCACCTGGGGTTCAACAGTCACTCAGCAGTGAGTGTGTGTGATTACGAAGCAGAGAAGAGACTGACAGTAGCTGCCTGAGAGGAGTGGTGATGTCTGAGCATGTGCGGCTGTGACTGAGGAGCTCTCGTCACTGATTGTATCCCCTGAGACGAACTGTACACTATGAATCCTTAGGAAGCAGCTAAAACAAAAATGGTGGAGAATTTCTAATAATGATGAATGGTGAAAATATTTATTATTTAGTTTACAAGCTTCCCACTTCGATTTTACTTCTTGGTAAAACCCTTTTAATTTATACATAAGGAGCTTTTCCACAGGGCTGTGGAGTCGGTAAACCAATGCTCCGACTACTTAATTTCTCCGTCTCCTGACTCCCTCATACATGGCGCATGTTTAAGTAATAACTCTTGGTCTGGGTCAACTAATAGCATCACACGGCTTTCAATACCATCTGTATGCTGATGATACCCAACTCTACATCTCCGGCCCAGATGTCACCTCTCTTCTCTCCCGTATCCCTGACTGTCTTTCGTCCATTTCCTCCTTCTTCTCCTCCCGTCTCCTAAAACTAAACGTGGAGAAAACTGAATTTATTATCTTCCCACCGTCCCACTCATCCCTCCACTGATCCTCTCTATCACGTTAATGCTTCACTCTCTCACCAGCACCACAAGTCCGCTGCCTGGGATCACCCTTGAATCCAATCTGTCCTTCAAACCGCACATCCAAACCCTCACTTCTGCCTGCCGCCTCCACCTGAAAAATATCTCCCGAATCCACTCATTCCTTAACTTCGAAAGTACAAAAATGCTGATCCATGCCCTCGTCATATCACGACTAGACTATTGCAACATCCTCCTCTGCGGTCTCCCATCGAGCACTCTCGCTCCCCCTCCAATCCATCCTTAACTTTGCTGCCCGTCTTATCCACCTCTCTCCTCGATACTCCTCTGCCGCTCCCTCTGCCAATCCCTTCACTGGCTTCCCATTGCCCAGCGAATCCATTTCAAGTTAGTAACCTTGACCTACAAGGCTCTCTATGACCTCTTCCTTCTATGCATTTCTGCCTTAATCTCCAGATACCTCCCCTTATGCAATCTCCACTCCTCACAGGACCTTCTTCTCTGCTCTCCCCGTGTCAACTCCTCACACAACCGTCTCCAAGACTTCTCCTGTGCTTCCCCCATGCTCTGGAACTCGCTGCCCCAGCACATCAGACTCTCCCCCACTCACCAGCCTCAAAAGCAACCTGAAAACCCATCTCTTCAGGATTGCCTATACACAACAATAACCCCACCACCAGTACACCGGCCCTCAACCATGTCTGCCCCTCACCTTCTGTCTCTTCCCACCTTCCTTTTAGATTGTAAGCCCTCACGGGCAGGGACCTCTCTCCTTCTGTACCAGTTATTAATTTGTCACCTCTGTACTTGTTTGACCTATGTTATGTATGAAACCCGAATGTACAGCACTCTGGAACCAAGGCCGTTAAAAAATAAATAATAATAATAAATAAATAACATTACTGTAGTAAAATGGTAACATCAGGCTGTTTTATCACCTTATTATACAATAATCAAGTTATTTAGGTAGAAAAGACACAGACAAGCAAAAGGGTAACAATGTTTTGAACTTTTAAGTTTCAGGCTCCATATCTCACCATCCACTACATCTTTGTACATGAGGCTACCATCATTTTATAGACAATCATCTTGCCTATCTTATAGATAGACGTGACTTGCAAGTATTTAGCATCTGCTTAGTTCTGCAGATTCTTTCCTGTAACTGCATTGTTAGTTTTACTCCAAATTCTTTTTTTTATTATTTTGTTAGTATTTGGTAAATCCACCTTTGGCTTCCAGCTCTGGATCAGATTCAAACATGTCTTGACCAAAATCTGATCCCAGGTCTCTTCTACCCGTTCCCAATGTTGGTACAGACTGGATTAGGGTACGAATACACCATTTTCTTCAACTCTACCCACAAGTGTTGGATTGGGTTGAGGTCTGCTGACTGTGGAGGCCAATACAGCAACTCTACTTCATTGTCACTGAACCATTCCTTCTCCAACCTTGACGTCTGCTTCGGGTCGTTGTCCTGCTGGAACACTATGTCGTCCTCTTCATACCCATAGTACTCGAGTGTGTGAAGTAACTCCTCTTGTAGGACACTCATATATAGCTCAGCATTGAGACCACCATCGATCCTGGTCAAGTATCCAACATCTTTGGCTGTGAAACATCCCCATATCATCAGGCTTCCTCCACCAAACCTGACAGTTTCTTCAGTTTATTGAATCATTTGCCCCATCAGAGCCCGGTCTATGGACTTTCATCTCATCGCTCCAAATCATCCGTTTCCAATCTTTCATTTTCCGCACTTTTTTGCAAGCTCTTTGCCGACGCTTCTTATGACGAGATTGAGGCATCTTCACCCTTTTTTCGGGCCATCATTCCAGACCTGTCTAATGCGTGTTGCCCGTTGCTTGCATGGACGTCTGTGATCTCTCTTACGAACCATCCGAACCACCTTCACTGCAGGGTCGGTCGCATTAGAACTGATCGACCTTGTGATGAGCGACTTGTTGACTCTGATATTTTGCCTGGACGTCACCTCTTGGCTTCTGAATGAATGGACAGACTTAATTTAATATTCTTCCAGCTGTCAGGGCCTCACATGATGCAGTTTGGTAACTTTCTTGGCCCAGAGATGCTATCAATGTGCTGGATGCTGCTGCTTCTCTTTTCTTGGGCAATCGTCTTCATGGCTGCTCGAACCAGTGACCTTTCACTTGGGAATCAGCCTAATAACACACTGAGCTATTAGGGAATGTGAGAACAGGTTGTAATTTGTAGTAACAAGAAAAAGATTGTCCCACCACCAGGAGCAAAACCGTAACAATGAAGTTACATGATAAGAATCTGCAGGACCAAGTAGGTGCTAAATAGTTGCAAGTCAAAGTTATGAATGAGCCAAGATGATTGTCTATAAATTGATGGGAGTTTCACTTTGAAAGCTGTAGTGGATGGTGAGATATGGAGGCTTAAAGTCAAAAGTTCTAAACATTGTTACTATTTTGCTTGTCGGTGTAAAACATATTTTTTGGATACAACCTTAGAACACAAAAAACTTGGAAATACGCAAAACGTTGCAGTAAGTGCGGAAAGTTTTCAGCAAAAACGTCCTGAATAACATTTGTGGAATCTATGAATTTGTTCTGAGAAATAGTATTGCCTCCATCATATCCTGCATAGACAACCTCGCATCTGATTTCATTATTTCCAGGCAAGAGAACAGTCTCTCTACACTAACTTGAGTTGGTGGCAAAGTGGTTACCACATGGACAACATCTCTAACCATGCCAAAATGTAAAAGTGACCAAAACAACATCCAAAAAGGATGAGAAAAGAGATATGGTCTGTGGTCACCACCTGCAGAACCACTCCTTGATAGGCAATTAGCAGGACAACCCCTATCATTTCTACCTGTCGTCTGTTCCATTTGCAAAGCAGCAGGAGAAATTGATTCATAATTAGTGTTGATTCGTAAATGGACAGGTTGATTTCACAGAAGTGTGATGGTCTTGGAGTTACATTGCGTTCTTTAAGTGTTGCCTTTATTTTTTGTGCAATGTATATTTGGACTAACTGCTCATTAATTCTTAGCGGATGACTTAAAAAGGAAAAACTTGCAGATACCAGTACCACGGCTGTACTCCCAACCATGGAGGTCACAGTTCATTCTTTGTCCCCCTGCAGCCCTCAGCAGCCTTTTGCTGGATATACCGCTCGTGATCGCTGCTGCTTTTGACTGGCTGCAGTCACGTGAAGAATATACTGTGACCTGATTGGCCGGGGATCACCAGGACCTGCCGTGGTGCTCAAACAAGCTAGTTTTAAAAATATGTTTTAGGTTTTTATTTTCTACTCTATTTTTTATCATCTTCTAATGATTTAACAAGCAGTTAAAACTTAAATGTGTGAAATCATTTCTTTAGGACTAAAATATTGTTTAAAAAAAGTGGACAAAAGTTTCCATTTAAGAGGAACATCTGATTCTTGCCTCTGGAGTTAGCAATCTGTTGTAATCTAGGGTCTGACGTTTTAGCAGTGAAGTGATGTATTTATAAACCTTATTTTACAGGTCGTGCAGTTGCTAAAAGCTGGAAAAGCAAAAGAAGTGTCCTATAATGCGTTGGCCACACACATCATTGCTGAAGATGGTGACAATCCTGAAGTTGGAGAGGCTCGGGAAGTCTTTGATCTTCCTATTGTGAAGGTAGGTGACGCCATTTGCTTTATATGAACTTCTGGTGATAAAAATAAAACCAGTTCACAACTTCTTAGGTGTTAAAACAATGTTGCAGAATCTGCTATTAGATACGCTGCCTCTTTGCTCAATGTGGCAGTGATGTAAGGGTTTGTCCACATGGCTGATTGTCATGGGGATTCAGCGCTGGATCGGTGTCCAAATCTGACTCGGTCTACATAGTGTCGAATGGAAAATCGGTGTCACAGGGCACCCAACACTGATTGTTTTTGAGGTGCTAAAAAGAAGTGGCGTGTCCATTCCTGAGGCGGTTTGTGCACTGAATCCTCACATAGTATATTGGATGTGGAAAATCTGCCTCTGAAATTGGTGTCAAATCCACAGCCAAAATCCACAGATTTTAGATGTAGATTTCACACTAATTCAACGCTGAAATTCAGCCATATAAACATAACTTTATAGACCCCCTCTGCGTCTGCCATGTTAGAAGATTAAAGGGAATATGTCATCAAAAAATGACTTATTGTTTAACTCACATTTTTATGTTAAACACATGTTGTAGGCATTTTTGGTTATGTTTTTTTTTAATTTCCCATATCCCTTTCAGTATTTTTTAATAATTCTTAAGTCCTGCAGTTTTCACTGTGGCCACTAAGCCTTATAATAGTCTGACACTTCCTGCTCTGTTTAGAGAGCTTTTCAGCAGTCTGCTCATTATCAGTAAAAGCAGGATCACACTGAAAGGAGACACCAATGTGTATAAATAACACAGGATCCACCAGTCACAAGAGGAGATGTCACAGCTCCCCCTCTCCCCTCCCTTCACAATGACAACTATCCTATACAGGTCTATGGGACAGAATCTGTCTTAAGAATCCTATGGGCATGAAGCTGCTGTAAAGTATCTCTCTGACTGCTGTCAAAGCAGTGCAAGCAAGAATGCCTTCCCCCAAAATCATATATAGACGGCCGAATAGAGAAATCTACAATCAGGAAATAAAAACGACTGAGAGGAAAAGAATATGGATCAGGGGCTTGATTTAATAAGTAAAAAAAATGGTGATAGATTCCTTTTAAGGCTGGATTTACATGTCGGACTATTCCTATAAAAAAAAAAAATCTGGTGTGTAATCCTCTGCAGAAATCCGAGCCAATACCTGTTTTCATTAACTGACTGTAAGCAAACCTAATGGAAGTGATGAGGAGAAGTCAGGAAGCATAAAGTAAGTTCGAAACTGCATCTGGGAGAATGTTTTGCCGAGGATTTTTGCTTAAAGGACTTAAAATAGCTCGTTTGTCCACTGGGGTATGATTAGAAATAGCAATAAAGAAGTATCCTCACCTCCGTGACGCTCCCGGCTGCACAGTGAACGTCCATCATTCACATGCTATATGCAGCCCATCACAAGCCACAACATCACAAGCATGTAACCTCTCTGGCCTGTGATTGGCTGCACATAGCATGTGAATAATGGATGTTCACTGTGCAGCTGGGATGGAACGGGAGCGTTAGGGAGGTGCGTATATTACTTTTTTCTATTCTTAATCATACAAAAGCTTGCTGGTCCTCTGGGGTATGTTCCAGACAACCCCTTTAAATGGGTTTTCTCAACACAATGATTTCGCTTTAAAACATCAAGGCAAAGATAAATAGACCATTATCAATATATTCCTGTTCTGATTCTATGAGATCTTCTCTCCTGCTCATGAACACAAGCTTCCCAAGATTTCTGACCACGTCTTTGTTCTCATTGCTCCAACAGCTTTGGCCGTCCAAGGTGAGGTCACTCCCTGCTGAGTGTTGTCTCCAGCACAGGGGCTTGTTTATTTAAGTATAGCTGGGTTCACACAGCTTATAGCCAGTGTATAGCTCTATGCCGGCCTCCATTCACTTTCGTCTTCATGTCACTTCTTTCTCCCAGCGCATACTGTGCGCCAGGAAATACACTTTAAAATCATAGCACTCACTGAGTGCTATGATTTCACTGTAATTGCAGTGACGCCCGAAGAGCCATCCACAATTGCGCCGTATCCTAACTGAAAAACTTTAACCCTGAAGGCTATGTTCACATGGTTATTTTGGGACGGATTTCAGCCCGTAATTTAGCGCCGTACTGCGCGAATTACGGCTGGAATCCGTCCCAGTCATTACGGTAATCCACAGTTCTCATAGAGGACTATGGATTCCGTCTCCTCTCCCCGCTCGTGAAATACGGCGAGCGGGGAGAAAGTGACATGCACATTATCCCGGTGGGATCCACCTCGAGAACAATGAATGTCTATAGTGCCGGCGAGATGCCGACCCCACGCCCCGCCCCCGCTGCTGAGCACACGACGTAATTGCGGGCGAAATCCGTCCTGCAGTTATGCCGTGATTGAGCCGTGTGAACATAACCTTAGAGGTCTGTATAATTCTGCCCAACTGTTCCAAACATTGTTAGCAATGTCACTCTAACAGGCTCGGCTAGGAATAGCAGAGCGGATATGCCAAACGCTGCTGTAGAACCACCCACAGCCTGGACAGAACGTGCGAGTCTGAAGCTGGCTGTCAAGAGCAGTCTCTGTGGAACAGCATAGCAAGAAAACCTCTTTAATAGAGGCATTGCAATGGGGCTAACGCGCATCACTCCTTACGAAGCGGGATCCGATGAGGATTAGCTCCGCAATATGGAGGTGAGTGACTAGTTTCTGACAGCCATTCACTTGAATATTGCGAGGGGAAAAAAAATTAACATGTTCATTCTTTTGAGTGGACCCATTGAAGTAAAAATCATCGGCAGAACACTATTCCTGTCTTAAGTTTTGAGCTCACTTTATACTTACACCTTTATACATTCTACACCATTTCCATGATGTTTGCTTGTAGTCAGTGAATAAAAATAGGCTAAGTCCACACTGCAGATTTGAAGGTTTTTAGTGCTGAATTAGCATGGAATCCACGCCTTAAATCCACGATAGTTAAGCATGGATTTGATGCTGATTTCTTAAGCACATTTTCATGCTAATGTGAGGATTCAGAAAACATTTTAAATACTGAAAATGAGTCCAGTTTACACGGCGCTGTGTGCACAGCAACGCAGATTTTCCATTTAAAACCATAAGAGAAGGTTTGAGGTCAGATTGGTCACAGATTCTGTGTTCGCACCTGAATCGGCAATCAAATCAGCGGTGTAAACGTACCTGAAGATCCGTTGTGCAAATTTTCCAAAAGTTTAATATAGGGGCACATTCTCCTATTAAATCAGCTATATTCAATATCGGATTGAGATGACCCTTTAGAGATAACTGATTTTAATAATAGCAGTGTAGAATAAAAGAATAAAACCAGAGCTTAGGCTATGTATAATGAGAAAGCTGATATAGAGACAGCTACTGAGCCTACACCATGCCCTATACTTCTAGCACTGTGCGGGGACTACACCCTGCCAGCTCCATCAATGTACACTGTGATTCAGGATTGGGTTAATTAGATTGCACATAGGCTCTGGCTGTGTAATGAGCTCTTATATTGTGATGACTTCCCAGTTTATGATTATGTGAACACAAATGAAGGCTCTTTCCTACCGGTCTGACTTGCACTTGTACTGCCGCCATACAGGGAGCATTGCTGCTGGCGTACGCTGGGTGCATGTATCTTGTATGGTAAAAAGCTCTACCATAAAGTTCAATTTTCCACGCATGTATCAAAGCTATTTTATACCTATCCTGTTGTGCAGTATTTGGGGTGAATATGTTCTTTCAGTAGTTGCAGAGGCCAAAATGTAGCAATTACTTGTAGCATACCTCTAATTATACCTCAGCTTTCCATAAATCAGCTGTACAAGCAAAAAGAAACTCTAATATTTCTTGCGAGAGAAAAATTCTTTTTTTTTTCTTTTTTTTCCATCAGTTTCTGTTTCCCCCCTTCCTGGTTTCTTTTTTTTCCCCAAAATGTATTTATTAACATTTTCAATTTTCCCAACAAATAATCTTAACAGGGGAGTAGGAAGGAGGGAAAGAGAAGGGTCAAGAGAGGTGGGGAGAAGATGGAGTGGGGAGCAGGGTGATTCAAATGACAATTCAATCCTAGTAATACTGTGAGGTCCATACAAGTTAAAACAGAAGAGCAAAGTCCAGTTGTGAAAAGTTGCAACGTTCTCCATCAAGGGTGCTGGAGGAAGCCCACAGGTAACAGAGCCAAATAAGTACAAGGAGGCTTCTAACGCGGGTAGGTCATCCGTAACTCAAAGTCCGAGGACATTGATCTAAAAGTCCTGGGCGCGAGCCCGAGTTATGGACTTGTATGGCTGGAGCCGGAAAGGTGAGGTATTTGCCAACAACAACTTTAACAAACAATTAATAAACAGACAGAATAAGTAGGGAGAGTGAGGGGGGTACACAGAGGAGAAATAAAAAAAAAAGAAAAGGGGAACGCGTGGGGCCGCCATCACCTCGTGTGGGGGTTTCAAGTCTGTGTGTGAGTGGAATGGAAAGGTTTATGAATGGTTCCCAGCGGTTCAAGGTACCAATTAGTAGAACCCGATCTGATGCGTGTTCGTACATGATTTGGGAGTATGTCAATTATGGGCTGCCATGTTAAGAAGAAGTTCTCCACTCTGTCTTACTTTTGAAGGAAGGCTTCTCCCAGTCCATCCGTAATCGGTATGTCAGTTTTCTTAGAAAGATGCGCAATGAGGGAGTAGTGGGACCTATCCAAGTGTGGAGGATGGTTTTCCGTGCCGCTGCCGATATGCAGAAGATTAAGTATTTAGTGTGGCGCGGGATTCTCCGCCCTGTGTCACATAATATGCCGAAAAGGGCCCACTTGGGGGTCAGGGAAGCGGGGAAATTAGTATGCGTGGTTGCGAATTGGTAGATCCGATTCCACAAGGTTTGGCTAGTCGGGCAAGATCAGAAGCAGTGATAGAGATTTGCCGCACTCTCCCCGCACCTGGAGCAGGACGGCGATGCACAGCCCCCCATAAGATAGTTACGACTTGGAGATAAGGAGCCCCGGTGTAGAATCTTTAGGGCCATCTCCCAATAGGAAACACTGGCAATGTGCTTGGACGCTTTCAGCGTTGTCTCCAGCATGTCCTCCACGGTTATATGGGGGAGGTCCTCCGTCCACCGCACCAGGCCGCTCCTCCTAGTCTCGAATGAGACTGGTGAGTTAAGGAAACCATAAAAGCTTGAGATATGGCCCCGGGTTCCCAGCGCACCAGTTACCTTCACCAATACGGCATCTCTCCAATTGAGATCACCTAATTGCCTAATCACCCTAACAGTATAGCTCTGAAGCTGCAAATAGTGAGACATTGGTCACAACAAAGCTGAATTTAGTGCAAGCTTGGTTAAACGTGAGGGGTGTTTTCCTTTGATAATCAACTACATTGCCCACTGTTCGGAGGCCCCTAGAGTACCACTGTCTAAAGATGGGGGGGGGTCTGCCCTGTCTGGAAGGTGGGATTACCCAAAAAGCCACACTTCGTCTTCTGAAAATTTGCACCGCGCAAATCGCCATGTTTTCCAGGGTGTTAAAAGCAAGGGATTGAGTCGTACATCCGACTGAAGAGGAATGGGAGATGTAGGAGGTTGGTCAGGAGGATATCCGGGCAAAAGCCCCTTCCTGGTTTCTTAACTGTTGACTCATAAATTACAACGAGAATTGTCCCACAGAAATAATGGGGTCCCTTCTTCACTGAGCGCTCGGGATATGTATAAGCCTTTAGAGAGGGAAGCGAGTAGGAAGAGGAAAGGCAGAGAAACACAGATATGATACTTGCTGCATAAGTGTTTTATCTAACCTTAAAGGGGTTGTCTCACTACATTGATTCATCTTACCTCAGTCCTGTTTTCTTGGTTTCACTTTGAATTCAGGGGCATGTTTACTGACTTCTACTAGGCTGCAGTAGAAGCCAGGTCTGTAGCTATAGCAACCAGTGCTGGCAGCCTATCATGAGAGATTGAACAGGTTTGAAGCTATAGCGACCTGAGTAGCTGATGCAGCCAATACAAGAGGGGATATCTAGGAATAGGTAGGACACTGTTAATGGACATATATTGCAAAGTGACTTGTTTTTGCAAGATCTTTAACATAAAAAGCAATCCTTGTAGTGAAACAACCCCTTTAATATTGGACTCGTAGATACACTCCTTACTACTGTCCTCAATGCTGCTTGTGTTTTTCCTGCTTTCAGCTCCTCTCAATAGACTTCTATAGGCAGCTGTATCCTAAATTCTTAGTCAAGCAAGAATCTTGTCTCCTTTGCAAGACAAATTCTAGTAATAATTTCTGACTGAGTGCATAGATAAGAAGGTAGGTGGGGGAAAGGGACTAATTGCAGGAGAAAAAAGCATTTTTCTCTTGTAAGATATTTAGCTAAATTTCTTATTTTTGCTTGTCTTGTTGATTTATAATTTTGAGATGTGCTTTAAAGAGAACCTGTCACATAGGTTGTGCCCCCCTTGCTGAGGACAGCACAAGCCAGTGTCAGACCTGCTGTTTCCAGTGCTGTTTCCAGTGCTTGTCATACTTGAAAATTACTCTGGATCTTTTTTTTTCCGTTGAAAACCGACATTTTAAGAGAAGTAGACAAGTCAGGGGAGCTTGAACGTTCCTTTTCCAGGTTTTCTAATGCTGCTTAATTTGCAGTATATTTGAAGCTTTGGTTTCCATTAATGCTTGTGCGCTATGTCCTGCAAGAAATCTAATTACACTTCTTTTTCTCCCTATTTCACAGCCCTCCTGGGTCATATTATCTGTTCGTTGTGGAGCTCGTCTACCGTATCCTTTTGAATTACTTTTTTGTTTCTCATTTTTACCTTTAGTTGAAAGTTTTCCATCTGTGCTCACTACAGGTAAGTGGTTACCCAAATGTAACATTTCATTAACCAATTATAAAGTATAATTATTTTGTTTTGTTGTAAGGTTTTCTCATGAAGCCTTTCTAAATTGAACCAGTGCAGTGATCGGCTGATTGTTGTGGGTCTGTTTTGTTACCCATGGCAATTTTATTGCCATCACTAGGGGAAGTGATGTCTGGCCAAATTTCCCACATATAACAACGGGGTCAAAAATCTGTGATGTTCCCATGCCATAATAAGGAACAGTGGGTTGCAGTATTCCTATCCCTTGAACTGTTCCTTATTTTTAAATATTATTGCCACAAACTTAAATGTATTCTATTGATATTTTATGTGATGGAATAACACAAAGTAGCAAGTATTTGTGAAGTGTAAAGAAAATGATGCATGCTTTTTCAAATTGTGATGTGCATATGTACTCTGATACCTGTCAAAAGGAATGTGTCCTCAAAAATGACTTATTGTTTAACTCACATTTTTATGTTCAACACATTTTTTAAGAATTTTTGGTTGTTGTTTTTTTTTTTAATTTTCCATTGAACTTTTAATATTTTTTAGTAATTCTTAAGTCCTGCAGTTTTCACTTTGGCCACCAAGCCTAATAATAGACTAACACTTCCTGTTCTGTACAGAAATATTCTCAGTTGTCTGCTCATTATCAGTACCAAGAGGGTCAATCTGAAAGGAGACACCAGTGTGAATAGATAACACAGAATCCACCAGTCACAAGAGGAGATAGTCACAGTTCACCCTTTCACCTCCCTGCACACTGATATCTTCCCAGGTCACAGAGCATGACTAGAAAACTCTCCTATACACGTCAATGAGACTGAGTCAGTCTTAAGTCTGTGCATGAAGCTACTGTAAAGCATCTCTCTGACTGCTGTTAAAGCAGTGCAAACAAGAACTAGTAGCCAAAGTGAAAACTGCAAGACTTAAGAATTATAAAAAAAAAAATATTGAAAGTGATATGGAAAATTAAAAAAAACAACCAAAAATTCCTAAAAATTTTTTTTAACATGAAAATGGAACTTAAACAATAACTCATTTTTTTGATGGCCCATTCCCTTTAAATCCAATATAACAAATTGCCTTTAGAAGTCACCTGCTTAATAAATAGAGTACATCTGTATATAGTTTGTTCTCTGTACCTCAGTGAACAAATGTTGTCATGAAAACCAAGGAGCACACCAGACTGCTCAGGAATAAAGTTGTGGCAAAATGTATTGCATCAGAGGGTTTAAAAAAAGCATCCTAAGCTCTGGACATCTCACAGAGCACTGTTCAATCCATCATCCATAAATGAAAGAGGTATAGCACAACTGTTAACTTACCAAGACATTACCCATCCCCCAAACTGACAGCCCAGACCAGGAGAGCACTAATAAGAGAAGCAGCTAAGAGGCCCAAGGTCACTCTGGAGGAGCTGCAGAGATCCACAGCTAAAGTGGGAGAATCTGTCCAAAGGACAACTATTAGTTGTGTACCACCCAAATCTGGTCTTTATGAAAGAGTGGCAAAAAGAAAGCCCTTTTTGAAAGCTGTAGCCCTCATACCTTCTCTCCCATTGTGTCTGTGTGCAAAAGGATAGGACATTTGTTTTTGTATTACCACTGTGCAGTGCCATTTTGTTGGTGCCTGCAAAGGGGTAAAGTACATACACTTGTTGAGGCTATAGCAGGCTACCTCTGTAACTCCCACCACGGCACCATAACCAACAGTCTCTTCCTTGTTGTGACTGCAGGACCCTAAACACGATGGCTAAAGGGTAATAGTTTGAGAAGTGTAATGTCTTGTAAAGGATCTTCCTCTTCTAGAGTAGAGTCTACAGTAGCTACAAATAGCTTCCCTCCATCTGGGGGAGGCAGCATGAATATGATTTAGACACAGCCCATTGATTCCAGAGGGCACCATATAATGCTTTATTTATCCTATGGCAAGCACTATAGAGAACAGCACTCTCCTCTTTATGCTGGTATCTGGCGCCAGACCCTGGTGGACATCCTCTCAATCCTCCCAATCAATTTAGACGATGTGTAGGAAGTAGTTGGCACCCAGTCTTTGGTAAATTCGTGTTGCTCCATGTTGGTAAAACACCATTGTTCATATTAAAATGATAGGAAGCAATGTTTTGGGCCAGTATCCTTCTTCAGGCTTAGTATGATATATACACTCTCATTGGAGTCCAGCAGAAGCAGTTATTATGTGTGTGCCTGTACTTAAAGGGGTTCATCTTACCTCAGTCCTGTTTTCTTGGTTTCACTTTGAATTCAGGGGTATGTTTACTAGCTTCCACTAGGCTGCAGTAGAAGCCAGGTCTGTAGCTATAGCAACCAGTGCTGGCAGCCGATCAGGATAGATCAAACGGGGCTGTAGCTATAGTGACCTGAGGAGCTGATGCAGCCTATACAAGAGGGGATATCTAGAAATAGGTAGGACACGGTTAATGGACACATATTGTAAAGTGACTTGTTTTTGCAAGATCTTTAACATTAAAAGCAATCCTTGTAGTGAGACAACCCATTTAATGCTTGACTTACTCTACTTGACTAGAAGCGGTGGTCTGTATGATGGTGTGCGCTGTGTCCAGTATGCAGTACATGCACATACATGGTTACCACTTCTGTCTGAAGAAGGGAGTTGGCCTGAAACGTTGTTACCTACCATTTTAGTCACATGGGTTAAACTTTGAAGTAAGACAGATTTATTAATCCTATGGTGGTTCTACAGGGATTCAAACACTTCTACTAGATTCCCTTGCAGATCACAGCTGATTAGGTCTGAGCAGCAGGGATTTCTCTGATCAATTTACTGTTGGGTGATCCTTCTAAGAAAAAAAAATTGTTTTAAGTAAAGAGGACCTGTGACATCTCCTGACAGGTCTGTTTAGTAAATCCTTGTGTTCTCTATAAAATCACAATCTTGGAGCCTCTTCTCTTATATCCATGTTGTGCTGTTCCTCTATTATTCCTACTAGAAATGTACTACTGAATCTGTCAACTGGGTGTTAACAATCTGGTTTACAGGGAGCTTTGTCTCTCCACACACTGACTCTCTCGGCACTGATTGCAGAAGTGTTGAAATGTGTGAGGAAAAGCCCACAATTGGTAACGCCCATCTGACAGATTCAGTAATACATTTCTTGAAGTCGTAACAGAGGAACAGCACAACACAGAGATATAAGAGAAGATGCTCCAGAATTGTTATTTCACAGGTAACACAAGGATTTACGAACACAGAGATATCAGGAGATGTCACAGGTCCTCTTATACATGTGGATGACCACTTTTTTCAGGAAATGTACATGTTGGCCCAATCAGGTGGGGCTTATGTAGTAGGCAGTGTAGGATTTTTATGTATTTTGCAGAATTTGTTTATTCCTTGATTCAAATAATCAGTGAAAATGGATTTTCTCCTGAATCCGGACAAATATTTTTTGGTGTTACTGCTTGTCTTTCACAGGTATGTGTGGTGACTTAATAATAACCTGGTGTAAGTTTTCAGTTTGCATATTTGTTTGACACTGCTATACCTGCATTTATAACCATTTTCATGGGTGATGGACACTTAAGGGGGCACTACACACGTTGCTGGCAAATCAATAGGATAGGGCCTACATTAGAGTTAAGTGCAGGTCTCGCCTCTCCGACCCGCATTCTATCATGGTGATGGCATTTCCTATCGATAGGCCATCAAAGTATGCAGTGGGATACCTCTTTATTCAGGTAAGAAAAAAAAACGTAAAAAAAAGGAATTTTTCTTAAACATTTTAGGGTCTATTGTGTTTATGCTTATTAATCATGTATGAAGGGCGATAGCTGAATGTCCCACATAACTTGTAGTATAGAAATTTACTCCAATATAATTTAAATAGGACCTGTCGCCACTTCTGACTTGTCTACTTTTAATAACTACATGTACCCCTATAATATGACAATCCTGCTGTATCTTTTCCCGTAACTCTTCCGCCCTTCCTCTATTATTTCATTCAGTAGTGTGTGAACAAGTTAACAATTGGATGTTACCACTCCACTTGTCATAGGGGTGTCTCCATGCACAGTCTGGCCCTGGCAGCAAGGATTGGTCTGTGAAGGTATACAGTAGTACTGCCCACTTGTCAATTTATCCATAAGCTTCTAGGAGAAAAGCACAATGCAAATTCTGAGAAGATTTTCCAAAATTGTTGTATTATGGGGAATACACATATTTACTAAGACATGTCAGCAGTAGTGACCGGTCCTATCTAAATCAAATCTTTGGTCTCCTGGACTGGAAATCCATTGTAATTTGCATTAATGATGGATAACATGTTAAAGGAGTATTCTCATTTTGGCAATCCTAGTTAAGCTGTCAAATTGTCAATAAATTGTCAAATTTATAAATTGTCAATAAATTGATTTTTTTTTTTTTTTTTTTTTTTAAAGGACTGTAGCACTGGGTAAATTAGGCAGACATGATTTACTCTCTGCCCTTTTACCCTGCTTGCTTTTTTTTTTGCCACTGTCCCTCAATGAGACTGTCGGTATGGCTGAGATATTGGGAGTCCTCGTGCTTTTGCATATGTAGTAGCTCAGTTGCCTCTCCGCAGCTCTATTTAAAGGGAATCGGTGGTTTATGTTGCCCTATCCGACAGCAGGATGTGATAAAGGGAGAGAAGCTAAGCTCTGTGATATATAGAGTTATACAATTTGATGCAAAATTTCTGAGTAAAAAGAGACAAACTGTGAAGCTGAAAGTACTACTGATCAGACACACACACTACGCTGTGTATACGTACTGATACAAGGAAAGCTGTCAATCACTGTATGTGGATGGGTGAGCAGGTCTTGCACTTAAGGAGTCCGGTCAAGATTTTCCTACTTCTTACTCAGAAATCTTTCTCCAAATCATGTAAACCCGTGTGTCAGAGCTCTCTGTCTTTTTTGCATCACTCTCCCTTAAGCCCGAGTAAAGCAATTTTATAGGCAATAGTATTCAGTCAAGACTAGTCACTCTGCTCCATTAAAGGGGTTTTGCCACGATCTCATTTCCTACCTCCTGCCTCCAGCTCTTTAGCTCTGTATGCTCAGAAGGGGGTGTGTGTGATTTGTTTGAATTGCAGATCATGTGACCCAGCAGGGTGACATCACCAGGCCTTTCCTCTCTCTAGTCAGAGAAAGGTCTGTTTATTTACAGAGGTACAAGTAGCCACACTGTTGCTTAGAGGTAATGCTTTTTACCTCCCGACACAAGGGGTCTAGGTTCAAATCCCTGCAGGAACAAAACCTGTGGATTTTTTTTTTCTTTATCAATACACAGACCTCATTGAGGTCTCTTTTTTTTTTTTTTTAATTTTTTTGCACTGTTTGACTAATTACTAAGGAGCACAGAGGACAGGAGCAGAATGATAGCACCTGGGGTTTGAACACTCAGTAGCTGTCTGAGAGAAGAGGTTATGTCTGGGCATGTGCGACCAGGACTGAGGAGCTCTCAGCCCTGGTCGTATCCCCTGGAGACGAGCAATAAACAATGGCTCACTAAAAGGGCAGCTAAAACAAAAACGGTCCAGAATTTTAAATAACAATGAATGGTGAAAATGTTTATTATTTAATTTGCAAGCTTCCCATGTCAATTTTACTTTGTGGCAAAACCCCTTTAATATCTCCTATTTCTGCTGTGGTTTACTACATGAATTAGCCCCATTGGGATTCGTGGGAGTTAATCTGCAGTTTTTCTGAGAGGAATCTGCAGCACTAATAAATTTGCTGTAAATTTGTTCTGGAACATGTGACTGGGTTACAAATATCCTGTTCAGATGCATTGCTGGTGGATTGTCGGTGAATTCCTTTTACTATCCAGAGATTTGCAAGTAAACCCTGAATTCTTGAAGAGTGATTTTTGGTACCCTCTTAGCAGAATCTGAGCTCTGGTTTATATGATTTAATTCTGAATTTCTGAAAAAAGCAAGCAGATCCTGTATACAGTGATTGACCGTTTGTTCTATACACAGTGATACATACAAATAGATATGTGAATGGGATAAGCAGGACTCCTATTGTCAGGAGTCCAGTCAGAATTTACTCTTTTTCCTCAGAAATCCTGCTCCAATTCATATAAACCTATATATTATAGAGATGAACTTCTCTTCCTGCTCTCGGATAGGGTAGCATAAACCACCTAACAAGTTTGCTTTAGTGTATGAATATTGGCAAATACAGCGATTACAGCATTGCTATGCTGAGATGTGGAGACAAATGCTTGTTTGAGGCGCTGTATAATGGATACACGGTGCCTTCTAGTTTGAAATGCAAACCACCTGCTGATTTTAAACATATAATTCTGCACAGAAATTTTGTAACTTCCGGGCACAGCTTCCCAGTGATTGTGAGGCTGTGTGAGCGTAGAGCTGGCTCTCTGAAGAGAAGGCAGAGCACTGTTTATACAGATAGGCAAGAAGCCTACAGGCTTCCTACTTTCCAGTCCTGGCGGTCATGTGATCACTGGGACTTGGTAGCTACAGGAACTGCTGGGATGTAAATGGGTCTTCCAACCAATTAAAATTGACGTTGGAAGCTTCAAAATTAAGTAGTACCATTTTTGTTTGAGCAGCTACCTTTAGTGATTCATAGTGTACAGCTAGTTTCTAGGGGATACGACCAGTGACGAGAGCTCCCCAGACCTGACCGCACATGCTCAGACATCACCTCTCTTCCCAGGCAGCTACTATCAGTCTCTTCCCTGCCTAGTAATCACACACACTCACTGCTGAGCAAGTGTTCGACCCCAGGTACCAGTTCTGTACTCCTTAGTATTTAGTCAAACAGTGCAGATAAGTTATCATCATGCTGCTTTTTTTTTTGTCCGCTAAGTGGCATTTTCATATCCACTTTCCTCCCCCTCCCTCCCCTCCCCCCCAAAAAAAAAAAAAAAAAGAAACCTGTCAGGTATGCGCTTTGACAAAAATAAATCTATGTTTGGTTCAGAAGTGCTAGCTACTCACAGCTCTTGTATTTTAGATTACTTGGTTTATGTGAAAAAAAAACCTTTGTTTGACTAAAGTGAGCACACTGTGGGGAAAGGCATGGGGTTTTCAAGCCTGCTGAGTCGCATTATATGCAGTTTAAACCAAACATACCTGTGCCCTTCTGAACACACTGAAGCCTTATGTATCATGAAAGAAAGGTTAACAAACTAGCAGACTAACCAAGTACGAAAAAGTGTTGTAACATTCAAACTTTCATGTACTTTTTATAAAAAAAAAATTGCCAGTCAGGAACTGATTAAGCCATTATTATAAATGCTATGGTCTCCTGACAGATGGGGTTTTAGGAGTAGACTTAAAATTGTTCAGATCACCCAAATGAGGTTTTTTTTTTTTTGTGTAGATTTGTTACCCAGAAGGATTTGATAAAAGATTGTTCTTTTCTTTTTTTTTTTTTTTTTTTAAATTATTATTTGTTTTTCTCTCCTTCATTAGGTTTCGCCTGATGATAGAAATGCACTTTGGGCATTGATAACATTTTATGGTGGGGACTGCCAGCTGAGTCTCAATAAGAAGTGCACTCATTTAATTGTCCCTGAGCCAAAAGGGGTAAGAGCCTTCTAAAAATGGTATAATTTATTTTCCTTTATATTGTTATTTTCTACATTTATAGTGTGATGCTTTTATTTTCAGACAAAATATGAATATGCATATCAACGTGAGAACATCAAAATAGTTTCCCCGGACTGGGTGTTGGACTCAATATCTTTGAAGACCAGAAAAGATGAAGAGCCTTATCACCCACGTCTTATAGTCTATGAGGACGATGAAGAAGAAGAGGAGGAGGAGGAGGAAGATGAAGAAGAAAATGAAAGGGACTCCCAAAATGCAAGTGCTGATGAGGATAGATACTCCTCCAAATCTAGTCCAGTTACATCACGGGAAGGATCTCCTTTGCCTAATCAGGAGGCATCACCTAAACGAAGCATTGCAGAGAAAGTTAAAGAAGAGCTCATGTTTGATGACTCTGATGACTCCTCACCGGAAAAGCAAGAGAGAAATTTGAACTGGACCCCCGCAGAGATACCACAGATGAGTACCGCAAAGAGGAGACTGCCTCAGGGCAAGGATTCCGGGCTGATTAATTTATGTGCAAATGTACCACCTGTGCCAGGGAGTATTTTGCCACCTGAAGCCCGAAGTAGTTTACTCTCCTCTGTGCCTGGAACAACCAGTTCAGAACGGCCAGATATTATGGCTTTTCGGAGTCCGGCAACAAGGACACTTCGAAACATCACAAACAGTGCTGATATACAGCAAATTAATAGGCCATCAAATGTAGCACATGTAAGTAATATTTGTATGCATGGGTGTGGCCTATAGCATGATTTGCACTTTGATATAGGATCTGTAGCATCTCCTGATGTCTTTTTTAGTAAATCTTGTGTTCCCTGTGAAACAACAATTCTGGAACATCTTCTCTTCGGGTAGGTTCACACGGCGCATTGTACACTGGCCAGCGCGTACTTCTAAAGCGCAGGGAGGGCCGGCCCCATAGACTTCTAATATCGCCCAGTGTGTGAACGCCAGGAAGAAGGGACATGTCACTTCTTTCACCCAGCATTCACTACACGTCGGGAAGACGGAAGTAATTCATAGCTCTCTTTTAGAGCTATGAATTACCGTAATTGCGGGGTGCGTTTCGGGCATATTGCAGCGCAATTACTGTACGTGCCAAAATACTCCCCTTATTTATAGGGGTATGTTAACGCGACATAATTGTGTGTTGTGCTTTTCCTTTGTTATTCCTTCTAGAAATAAATTGCTGAATCTGTTAGATGGGTGTTACCAACTGAGGGCGTGTCCCCGAACACACTGACTGTCAGCACTGATTGGACAGTGTCACTGTACAGGGACACACTCTTAACTGGTTACTCACATCTGACAAATTGGTAATGAATATTGTTCCTATGTCACTTTATTTACTGCAGTAGATGCAGAGCAGGTCTAGTCTTTACTACAACCCTTTATCCCTAATGTTAAGTGTGGGACCAAAAGTATAAGGAACAAATTAGATTTATTGCCTTAAAGGGGTTTTATCGTTACAAAGATCATGTCTCAGATTATGGGGACAGTAAAAATAAGCACTTTTGTAATTGGGTTGCATTACCTCTGTCACTTGGTTTAGCAGATATGAGCATCTCTGTAAATCTGTCTTCTATTTCTGCTGTTGCTGGTCAGAACGCCCCCTGGTCGATTCTCGCACCCTAGACACGCCCCCTGCACTGTGATTGACTGGCTGATATTTCATTCAGCCTGTTGGGATACGCCCCTAGACAGGAAATGCCCCGGCCGCGCCCCCTGCGCTGTGATTGGCTGCCTGCACACTGTGTTTACTCCCCTCTGAGCTGTTTAAATCGATAGTGAAACCAAAGTCTGCTGGCTCTAAGTACATCTCCCAGCTTTAGGGTCAATGTTCTGGGCAATTACTGGCTGTTTAAGGGGCTTTTGCCAAGAGGTTGATTCACCTCCTCACAGGTTCAGTCCTTAAGCTGCTACTTGGAAAAGAAGGCGTTCTGTTCCTCAGATCGAATGCAAGCCCCGCCTCCTTATGACATCATCACCTGTAGTGTATAACATAAGGATTCAACACTGTGTTTGCATAAGCTTCTTGTATAGTACAGTGCTTAGGTGATTAGCCCTGCAAGACAGAGGTTGGGAGTTCAAGCCCCATCAGTAGTTTTTTTTTTTTTTCTTTAAAATTTGTACACATATGTAAAGATATGAAAATATATGTGTAGACATCTATAATTTTATTTATATACACACACAAAGCTCCCCTACATAGTGTCCTATCCTTGCAGTCAAACCAAGCACTTCCAACATATGTGATACAATGCATATACTCTGGGGATGAGACATGATATAGGGGAGCTATGTATGTGTATATATATCATTATAGAGATTAACATATATATTTTAGGTCTCTCTACATATGTTTAAAATTTAGGGGGAAAAAGAATATACCCTGTGAGGGACTAGAACTCCAAACCCCTTTGTTGTAAAAACAACACTATCATTGCGCACTGCTCTACCTCTGCACCACCAGCCCAAGTTAGTTACTAGCCGAGCAGGACCTTCTCTCAAAGCTGATTTGCTTCTCTCCCCATTGTTTTCACTCACATGTCACTGATAGGAAGCAGAGATCTTTACTTGAAGCTGACATTTGTCCTTGTAGTTGAGTAAAGGTCTCTGCCTGTTGTCAGTACAATTTGGATGAACACCACTGGAAGTAACAGTTTACACACAACTGAAAGCCAGCAGCTAAGACACATGACAGGTGCTTGCTGGAGTTTGGAGCCTCAAGGCTGCAGACATAAGCAGGCAGGAGGCTACAGAGCTGTTATATCCAGACAACCTTCTGCATCTCCTGCTTTATAGAAAATGATAATGTCACAGGTCTTCAGTGAGGAGAGACACGCCTCCTGGGAGGAGAGACACGCCTGCTGACAGGAGAGACACGCCCCTCAATTTCAAACTCAATCTGAGAAAATTAGCTGAACAGCACGAGCAGCTCAAACGATAACACTCCTTTAAAGGGAGTCTGTCAGGTGGTTTATGTTACCTTACCTAAGAGCAGGATGTGACGGAGGGAGAGGATCTGAGCTCTGTGATATATAGGATTATATAATGTGGGACAGGATTTAAAAAAAAAAAAATTTGAGAACATTTTAAAACAGAAAGTGAAAGTTGTGTTTACGTCACCCACATACAGTGTCTGACAGTTTGCTTTGTATGCAAACTTATGCATGGAAGCTGTCAATCACTTTATGTGGGCAGGGTGAAGGGGACTTCCACTGACTCTTAGGCCCCTTCATAGGCTTCTAATCTGCGCTCATTGGCACCGTACTGCGCGCGATTTGCGCTTCAGTACGGGCCTAATCGCGGCAAGCAATAACGGTAATCCATGCTCTCATAAGAACATGGAATCCGGTCAGCTCCTCCCCTCGTCGAATCCTGCCGCGGGGGATAAAAGTAGACAGGACACATTATTTACGCCTGGGCGTCGTAAAACAATGCATTGTCATATGGGGCCGGGAGCGGTCACCCCCGCCACGCTCCGGCCCTGCCCCCGTCCCGCCCCTTATTCACGGCGGATTTGTGCGCTCAATACGGCGCACAAATCCGTCGGGAATAAGCCGTGTGAACACGGCCTAAAAGGGCTGTTCTCATCTTGTAATATGTGTTCTAAAGATAGCTTGTAGCTCATTACCAGGCAACTTCGGTGAACAGGAACGAGGCTGCTCTTCTCCTATTCACTACGTGTTATAAGACAGGAACAACCCCTGCTCCATTTATAAACCTATACATATCACAGAGCTCAGTTTCTCTCCCTCTATCATATCCTGCTTCAAGATAGAGCAGCATAAACCAGTCAACAGGATCCCTTTAACTGTTACCCAAATATGGGTTCAGTAAAGAACAAGTTGGATCACAAGATACTGTTATCACTGCAGCAGCATCACTTATTTCGGGCTGTGGGAGAGGCGTTTGACCCCAGTAGTATATTAATAGAATAGGGAGAAGGAGTGGTAAGGGTATGTTCACATGATTCCACCTACAAAAAAGCATCAACAAGACACTAAAATGTCTCCCATTGATTACAATTTAAAATCTGCTTCGTGGTTTAGACAACACTGATCTTACTCGCTTATTGTAAGCGCGGAAAATGAAGTGATGTAAATTCCTGAGGCGTTTTCTGTGCTTAAAATGCACATAGGAGAGCTTTAGAAAGCGTCCAAAATGCTTCACACGTAGAGTGGTGCCTACTGGACACAGATCCGCGCCTAAAAACAGACTGTTATTCTGTGGTGTTTGACAATGGTCCATGATGAAAATCCTCATCAAATAGTCATCCAAAAGGCGTTAAAAAAAAAAAAAAAAAAAAAAAAAAAGCGCCTAAAATAATCTTCAAATCCTCCTCAGAATTGTGTTTTTTAGATGAGGATTGGATGCTGATTCGGCGAGTACAAAAACGGCAGGTGAATATACCCAAAGTGTAATGTGAGAAACGGTGAACATGACTGAGCTGCAGCTCCTTTGTATCTTTAACATTGCAGACAGTGATTAGAGAGGACTCCAATACATATAGCTCCACACACGGACTAAGGATTTCCGAGTACTGGATAACTTTATTTATTAGTGGAGAGGAGCTTTAGATTCCATATTGTGATAAATCCACACCTTGGTACAGGCAGTCCCCAGGTTACGAACAGGATAGGGACTGTAAGTTTGTTCTTAAGTTGAATTTGTATGCAAGTTGGAACAGGTGTATTTATTAAATGTAACTCCAGCACAAAAAGTTTTTTTTTTTTTTTTTTTTAAAGTTGTGGATAGTGCAGGGAAGGGTTTTTACATTAGTTTTGCTGTCTGTGCCCCCGTTAAGAAGATTTCACCTCATTTTCACCTCATGTATTGCTGTCGTTCCACAGCTACTATCTACTGTGGAACATGGAACTACAAATGCCAGCATGGCCCACAAGTCTCCGTTTGTAACTAGGGGACAGATTTAAGTCGGAATGGTATAAGTCGGGGGCTGCCTGTATATGCTCGCAATGAAAGTATGTTTTATCATGGAATAAATGACGGAAACACCTGCCTATTAGATCTCGTGCATGTAATGGCCTGAATACAGTGGACAAATTGAAGCTTTACTGCACAGCTTATTGCGGTAGCTTTCCTGCAGACTCCTGCACACATGCGATTACCAACCTATTTTAATAAAGATGGTATGCTTGGCTACATCCAGTACAGTCAACCGTATTTAGGAGCCTCCTGTTATGGATCACTTATACTCTAGTGTCTGAGTGTCAAACTACGGCCCTCCAGCTGTTGGGAAATTACAACTCATGCCCACTGTTATAGATAATACAAATGCATGATGGGAGTTGTAGTTTCCCAACAGCTGGAGGGCTGCAGTTTGACACCCCTGCTCTAGTGCATACAAGGCCCAGGGCTGTGTTCGCACCAGTACTTTTCTACTTTTTTCTTTACTGTTGGTCTACTGAGCAAAACATTTTTGTTAACCACAACATTTTTAGAAGATTTTCTGTTGATTTTGGTTTCAGAAATTGGTGCCAGACATCCTGTATTTTCATAGGTAGCATAGTGGCTCCTGTTTTGTTGGGTTATCCTTTGTGATGCAGAACGGGGTGAAGATGGGATGACATCTGTATATTTTAGTGTATGTTTTGCTATAGAGGTTGTTTTTTTTTTTAATGTGTATATTGGCTCTGGGTACTGACCCGTTGTCATGGCAGCCGTGGACTTTAAAAAGCATCCATGGCTGCCATATCATTACTGCTATTACAAAGTGTGATAGAAGAGCCATTGTTGTACATTGTTCTGCAATATATTACCATTGCAGAACAGTGTACAAGTGGTTGCACTCCCTAGTGGTCAAGTATCCTAGGGGGACTAAAAGTACAAGTAAAAATAAATAGTTCAGTACATCCTCTTTTGCCATTTTACAAATAAGATATTACAAAAAAACAAAAGTTAAGTATTATTGGTTTTGCTGCATCCATAAATGTTTGTTTTAAAATTATACTATGTTTGGCAATTTTGTGTCCTCAGAATATTGGAATAAAAAGTGATCGAAAACCCATAGTTCCAATAAAAACTACACTTCAGTCTGCAAAACATAAAACCGGGGCATTGCTCATGTCATAAGATAGAAAAATAGTTATTGGTCACAGAATAGGCACTGCAATACAAATTTAAAAAAAAAAAAAAAAATCTATACTTAAACATAACAAAAACTCTCTAAAAAAAATATAGTATCGCTTGAACTGTACCATCCTGCAGGATAACGATAATGTCATTTATATTGCACCGACCGTAAACTCGATAAAAACAACCCCCCTTCCCCCTACACACAAAGAAAAAAAAAAAAAGACACTCCCTTCCCCTCTTCCCCATTCCAACCCCCAAAGAATTTTATGTTTGGTTGCCCATTGAATTATGTAGGAGGGGTAATCGTACCATTAAAGAGACATTGATGGCATAGCACCAGGGTATGCCATCATTGTCTCATAGGTGCCACCTCTGGAATCTGCATCAATTTCCTAAACAAGCCCCAAAAAGCTCTACAGTTCTGAACAAAGAGGTGGTCGGGACGCTCCCATGGACATAAATTGGAGTTCTGAGTTTCGCCAAACGACGATGCTCAGCTGTATTCAGAAGTCACATCCATGTCTATGGGAGAGTCCTAGCCACCTTTTCAGAACTGTAGAGATTTTGGAGGGGTGGGGGCAGGGGAGTAATTTTAGGAGATAGGTGTGGGACCCACTCCCTTGAGACAATAATGGCATATCCTAGCAAAGGCCATCATTGTCTGAAGTGGGACAAGCCCTTTAAAAAGAACATATTGTCCCGTAAAAAACAAGCCTTCTATGTAGATAGGCTTAAAAAAAAAAGTTTTGGCTCTTGGGAATAAGGAGGAGGTTAATATGTATTTTATCAAGGTAATCCTGCCGTAAGTGGGCTGATAGACAATAGGTGCCCCGATGTAGACTACTCTTCTATATTGGAGCACTTTGTAATTGCTCTCCCTTTTCTGTTGTTATTTTCCTGTAAAAATAAACCAGGGGAAAATATTTACCTAGTAGTTAAAGAGGATTTGCCACAATCTAATGTTGCCGTGGGATCCTCCAAAATGGGTATTTAATTACTTTTCTAAATATTTGTGATTAAAAAAAGTGAAGCCTCTGAGAGCTACAGCCTTCCTTACATGCCCTTAGTTTCCTGACTGTTTATATTAGCTATGACCAGGAGCTGATCTGGCAAGCTCCTGGCTGCGCTTGCGTTGTTTGCACTTCTTATCTGATGGCAGGACACATGAATTTGAAGGGAGGGGGAGAAAAAAGCAGTGTTACTGGGCATCTGCACTAGCTTTGTTTCTGTGTCAGAGCCTGTGTCTGCTGTATAGAGAATCCACTGGTTGTAATGTAATTATCTGAGTAAACATGCAGACGCTCCCTGCTCAGCCCTCCTCCCTCACCCCTCTGTAGTCAGTGAACGCTGCCTGCTCAGAGCTTATCTTTACTCCTGAGCAGATAAGAGGGAGAAAACAAAACCCGTATAGCTTATGCACAATAAAGTTATCCTCTGTGGTTTAGCCAAACAACATGTTTGCTCAACTACAGAGACCGAGACTAAATATCGGCCTCGAGAGCGTGCATGGGAGGTAGAGCGATGACCTCACAGAGGAGATACTTGTTTTTTAAACACAGTATCACAACGCCCCTTTTTTCAAGGCTCAAGAGGGGAGTATCAGCCTGTTAGGTGAGGAAATCACTTCTTGGCAAAACCCCTTTAAAGGGGCTGTCCAGTAAAAAAATAATGCTGAGCAATAAGATAAAATAAAACTATACCCCCCTCTTCTCACCTTTGTTTTAGCTCTTGCTCTCCCCAGTTTTTTCCTGTCTTAGCATTGCCAGTACCTTTTTAGTATTTAATCTTAAAATAAAGACGCTCTTTTGCGTATGTAGGTAATATGAGTGATATCTGTAACTATGCCCCTCTGTCTGCTCTCTAACCCTTGACTTGTTTTTATTCTGTTCTAGCTTTTGCAAACGCTTTCTGCTTCCACCAAAAATTTAGAGCAACAAGGCAGCCATCCCCAACAAGGGCATCCAAACTCCGTGTTGTTTAATCAGATGAAATCCTTGACGCCGGAAGCTCAGCAATTGTTACAGCAGCAATCCCATCAGAGCCAGCAGCAACAGCAGCACCATCCTCTTGTGCAGCTTCAGCCTCAACAACTTATGCAATTGCAGCAGCAACAGCAGATCACCCAGCAAGTTTTCCCACAGCATCAGTTTTCACAAGTGAACCAACAGCACCACTTCACCCAGCTGCAATTCCCACAGCAACAGCTGCTTCGTCCGCAGCAACAAACCATGCAGCACTTCCAGCAGCAGCATGCGCTTCAGCAGCAACTCCAACAGCTGCAGCAGCAGCATCTTCAGCAGCAACAGACACTACAGCAAACGCTTCAGCAGCAAAATATACAGCAGATCCTACAGCGGCAGCAGACGCCTGCTCAGCAACAGACACTACAGCAGCAGCAAACCATCCAAACGTCTATACAACAGCAGCAGACAATGCAGCAGAACATTCAGCAACCGCAGACGCTTCAACCTGGTATACAGCAGCAGGCGCTTCAGCAGCAGAACCTGCAGCAAAGCATTCAGCAGCTTCAGCAACAACAGATCCAACATTTAACGCTGCAGCAAAAGCAACAACTTCAGCGCAGGCCCTTCAGCAGCAGCATCAGCAAATTCAGTCTCACACTCAATTACACACACTGCAGCAGCAGCAAATACAGACCGAGGCACTGCAGCAGCAGCAGATTCAGTCGCAGACAATTCAGCAGCAGATTCAGCCAACATCCATTCAACAGCAACATCAAATGCAGACGCAGTCTCTACAGCAGCAGCAAATCCAAGCGCAGTCGCTACAGCAGCAGCAGATCCAGACACAGCAGCGTCATGTTCAACCACAGGCTCTTCAACATCAAGTACAGCCGCAAACACTTCAGCAACACCCAATGCAATCTCACAATATTCAGATTCAACATCAAATCCAAAATCAGACTCACCAACAGCACCAGATTCCGTCGCAGATGCTGCAACAGCAGACGCTGACGCAACAGCAATTGCAGCAACAACAGACGCTTCAGCTTCAACAGCAGCAAATGAAACAACAGCAAATCCAACAGCAGACTCTGCTCCAGCAACAGCAAATTCAACAACAGCAGCTTCAGCAAGCTGGTCTTCAGCAGCAGCAAATGTCACAATCTCAGCCATCTCAGATTCAACAGCCAACTCTTCAACAATCACAAGTGACCCTGCAACAGCCCCAGGTTCAACAGACGACCCTTCCGCAGCCTCCACTCCAAGCCCAACAAGCTCAGCAAAAACACAGCCTTCAGCAACTACAGCAACAGATCCAACAACAGCACTTTCAGCGTTTACAGCAGCGGCAAATGCAAAATCAGACGCAACAGCACCTGGCACAGATACAGCAAGTTCAACCGCAAACCCCTAATCAACAGCCGCCCCAACCTCACCAGCTTCATGGACATGACCCGTCACAAGAAAGTAAGTTCGTTAGTCTTTCTGTAATTGTTAAAAAGCTCACTCAACTAGATTTCAGGTTTGCCTGTAAAATGTCCACCATATAACATACATCCAGCCATCATAACAATTCCTAATTTCTTGCAATACAGAATGATGAATTAAAGGGAATCTGTCGCCAATGTATTTTTTTATTTTTTTTTTACTTATTAAATCAAGCCCCGTATCCATATTCTTTTTTTCTTAGCCGTTTTTATTTTTTTTTGAAGATTTCTCAATTTGTCCGTCTATATATGATTGTGGGGAAGACATTCTTGCTTGCACTGCTTTAACAGCAGTCAGAGAGATACTTTACAGCAGCTTCATGCCCATAGGATTCTTAAGATAGTTTCTGTCCCATAGACGTCTATAGGAGAGTTTTCACTGTGAGGGGAGAGGGGGAGCTGTGACATCTCCTCTTGTGACTGGTGAATTCTGTGTTATCTATACACAATGGTGTCTCCTTTCAGTGTGACCCTGCTTTTACTGACAATGAGCACACTGCTGAAAAGCTCTCTAAACAGGACAGGAAGTGTCAGACGATTATTAGGCTTAGTGGCCAAAGTGAAAACTGCAGGACTTAAGAATTATTAAAAAAAATATTGAAAGTGATCTGGAAAATGAAAAAAAATATAACAAAAAATTCCTAAAAAATGTGTTAAACATAAAATTGGGAGTTAAACAATAAGTCATTTTTTGATGACACATTCCCTTTAAAGCTTTACACGGAAATTACTTCATGGATGAAAGTAAACTAAAATATGCAGAAGCCAATTTCATCTTTTAATTTTAAATGTTCTGATTATTGAAAGTGCACATCTTGTGTACCTAACGGCAGCTTCAATGAAGGGGAGCGAATTGTCAATGTCCCATCAACGGATCAATAAAGTCTTTAGGAATTGATGATGAGCAACTCTTAGAGCAGTGACTGATGGGAGATTCATACTGAGACCTATTTGTGGGAATAGTGTTGCTATTTTTCTTGCCTTTTAGTGGTGCAGCAGGCATCTTTTAAAGGGGTTTTCTCCCTTCAATGATTAGCTTTCAACATCTAGAGACAGATAAATGATTACTATATACATTGCTATTTAAATACCACCCTGGTCAGGAGAGAAGAGAGGTTTTATCTGCTCTGTCTGCACACAAGTGTGTCTGGGTTACTGTCCCGATCTCTCCTCCTGATTAGACCGAAATTAGACAAATACCTTCACTTAAATTATTTTCACTTCTTGGAGATCTGTAGCATTATTTATTTACAGATTAAGTCTCCTGCACTTAAGTCTCTGAGATATCTCAATGAGTTGTAGAGGAGTTAAATACGCTTATCACTGCTATAGAACCACCCACAGCCTGACCTGTAGCAGGAGTATGTAGCCGTCTCTGACTCTGTGCAACAGCATGGTGAGAAAACCCCTTTGAGGGGTTTATCCCATCTGGCTGTTTCACAGAGCCTGCTCTTCAGAGGGTACAGGCTTCCACTTCCTGTTCTTGTTGTGGGTGGTTCTGATCAGTGAGGGATATTGGTGATGGAGGAGTCTTAAAAGGGTTGTCTCACTACAGGGATTGCTTTTTATGTTAAAGATCTTGCAAAAACAAGATCCTGTCTTGTATGGGCTGCATCAGCTCCTCAGGTCGCTATAGCTACAGACCTGTTTGCTCTCTCCGGATAGGCTGCCAGCGCTGGTTGCTATAGCTACAGACCTGGCTGCCACTACAGCTTAGTAGAAGCCAGTAAACACGCCCTTGCATTCAAAATGAAACCAAGAAAACAGGACTGAGGTGAGATGAATCAATGTAGTGAGACAACCCCTTTAACAGCAGGGTGTAAGGCTACAGAGCTCAAAAGGGTTAAAGTTTGTCAGTAAGAAAAATGAGCCTCGCCATCCCAGCTATGTCTGTTAGAGCAGAGAAATAGTCGATAGCCTTCTGGAAACTGGCAGGGGATGCTCTTACTCTGAAAGTAAGCAAAATCAGATTGGCAATGTATTTGGTAGGTCTTTATGTACCTTTGCCTACATGTTAAAAGCTAATCAGTGTGCTGGGAATGCTCTTAAGTTGCCCACCTGTTAATGCTCATGAGATAACTGCTCACCATGCCCAAGTCCATACAGCATAGCTGTCAAGTGAGTTGCAAAGCAGAGGAAATGTCAGCCTGTTGAATGCTGCAGTCACTAGCATATTAACTGCAATATTTCATTTTTTATGGACTGTAAGGGTATGTTCACACGGCATAGATCAGCGCATACTCCCAAAGCCTGGGGGGGTGGCACCCGGCCGGCCCCATTGACCTGCATTGTCAACGGCACGTAAGCACAGCGAGCAATTGTCATGTCAATTCTTTCCCCCGGTGTACAATACGATTGTATTGTATGTCGGGGGCGACGACGCGCAATTCATAGTTCTCTGAGAGCTATGAATTACCGTAATTGCGGCTTGCGTTTTGGCGCGTATAAAGTGCAAATACGCTCTAAAATAAGCCATTTGAACATACTCTAACATAAGAATGTCACATTGTTTTTGACGTATTAATAATAATAATAATCTGATTTGTCTTTATCTGATGATGCATTCCTATAATTATTTTGAATCTCTCAGTTCCTGAGGACTACTTTTTGATGGGCTGTGTGTTTGCAATTGCTGATTACCCAGAACAGATGTCCGACAAACAGCTTTTAGCAACTTGGAAACGGGTAGGTTTTACCTTGTCTGGGGCCTCTATTCTAGCACTCTCTTTTCTCTCTCTTTTTCTTTCTCCCTCCCTCTTGTTTTTTACTTTTGTTTTTCTCTCCCTTTATTTTTTTTTTAATTTTAAACTTAATACTTATTAGCTAAACTTTTTACGGTTTGAAAATTATTGCAAGATCAGTGTCGCACAAGACGTTGTAGAGAACTGCAGTACTGATTATTGTAGCTCAAGGGGTTTTCCCACCAATATAAAGTAACGGCCGTATGCCTTAACTTCCTCCTGGGCCCCACCAACTTCTGTACGGGATAAGGGTATGTTCACAAGGCGTGTTCACTACACGTTTTTGGACAAGTTTCTGATCCGAAAAACGCCTTCAAAAGCGCTGCGTAAAATGCATCCAACATGCAGGTGCGTATTTGGATGTGTTTTTGCTGCAGCAGAAATTCACCCTATAGTTTTAAAAAGGGCGACTGCTGCGTCATACAGATCAAGAATTGACATAACAATTCTTAGAACAGATCCGAAAGACGCAAGTAAACGTGCATCAGCGATCACTCTTCTGAACGCCGATGCATGTGTGTTACATTGAGAGCAATGTAAATCACGCTGCACATTGTTAGATGCGTGTTTAGGGTCTGACACATGCATCTAAGAACGTATTGAACACGCCGTGTGAACATCCCCTTATTCTCAACCAGGCAAGTGAATGCACAGCACCAGATGAATCGAAAAGGTAAAATGTGAAGTGGCAACTCTACTTGCACTGCAGACACTGCTTTCTGTTGATCTGCTAGAATTCAGACAACAACTTTAGTCATATACCATTACTTGTTGATGATAAAATTAGTATTACACTTAGGGCTTTTCCCCATAGCAAGGGTTATTGGTCAGTTTTTCAGACTGTTTGCAGTTTTAGAAATTGTCTGAAAACCGACAGGCAGCGCTCCCCATAGACTTTAATAGAAAATCCGTACAGCGGTCCCCACTGAACGGATTTTCTGCCGGACGGTCTTTTACACCGCCGGCGGTCCGATAAAGAATGTTAATTCTTCTGCTCTGTTTTCGTGCAGAACATGTAAATGTGAAAGGGGACAGCTTGAATCCGCAAACCGCGGATAAAAGCTGTCCCCCTATGTGCCAAAAAGACACAATACCGGTGAGAAAATCCAACCGGTATTTTGTCAGTGCCGTGGGAATGCACCCTTAGTCCGTCTGCAAATTGCTCAGTATTTAGAAAGTCTCTTATTTTACCCATTGACAGCAGTCAGATGATTTTTATTGGTGAAATTGCATTCTCGTGAGGGGTAAAGAATTAGTCCAGATAAAGAAGTGTAATTCTGCTGATTGCGGCTTTCTCTTTTAGAACAGTCAGCTAGGAATTATACCTGTATCTGTTAATACCATTGCCGGGTCTGTTCACATTTGATATGAGTACTATTACTAATCTTTATGCCTGTTCACATCTGTGTTGGCGGTTTCATTAGGAGAGTTGTGGATTCGACTCAAATAGATGGTAAAAATAGCGCAGCATGCAGCACTTTTTTTTCTGTGTAAAGATGGAAATCTGACGCACCCCTTTTACAGTCAACAGGGTTCATCATGAAACACATTCATTATTTTTGTTTTTCTGTTCCTATGTGAGCATGAAGACAGAACCAGGCCTAATGTAAAGGATTTTAGAAGTATATATTTCTTAACTTTGCTTTTTAGTTTTGTCTATTAATCTCTATATATATATATATATATATTTACCGTTCCCAAAGATAATACAAACCCATGGTGGTACCGTGGACCCCACACTCACAAGTCGCTGTACACATCTCCTCTGTGAGAGCCAAGTCAGCAGCATGTATGCCCAGGTGAGTTTTAAAGTAAATGGTCACTTCCAAGCTGTGTCTTTTTTGTTCCCAGCTGTTCTTTGACAGTAACAAGATTCTTTAATATGTAGGCAATGAAGGAAAGGAAACGTTGCATCACCGCTCACTGGCTGAATACGGTCTTGAAGAAGAAAAAAATGGTCCCTCCACACCGAACGCTACATTTTCCAGTAGCATTTCCACCAGGAGGAAAGCCATGTTCTCAGCATGTGAGGAAACCATCTATCTAATATCCTGCATAATGCCTAAGGCAGTGTTTTACTTGCATCTATTCATAATGTATTTCATGGAATTTGTTAAATGGATTGAGACATTTGCCAGATCATCAAATTAATTTCATCTATATCTGTTTTCAGATCATTTCTGTAACTGGATTTGTTGATAGTGATAGAGATGAACTCAAGCTAATGGCCTACTTGGCAGGTGCGAAGTACACGGGATATCTATGTCGCAGCAACTCTGTTCTCATCTGTAAAGAGTAAGTCAGAAACTATTAACCTTGTCTGGTTACTACTGTATTCAAAATCAATCTAAATTTGCCAACAAATGCACTACATTAGATTCACGTTCTTAACAGTAGACCTTATAGATCTTGCTGTAACTTCAGCTTCGGTTTACTTTAATAGTCTTAGTGATATTGTAACGTTGTTTTGATGTGAATTAGGCCCACTGGTATGAAGTATGAAAAAGCCAAAGAGTGGAGGATACCCTGTGTCAACGCCCAGTGGCTTGGCGACATTCTTCTGGGAAACTTTGAGGCTTTACGACAGATACAAAACAGCCGGTACACAGTGTTTAACTTGCAGGATCCGCTAGCTCCTTCCTCGCATTTGGTGTCAAATCTGCTTGGTAAGATATTTGTGTTTATTTTATTTTAGTTGTTACTAGACCTAATTAGAAGACTTGTGTTTATTATTTGAGGCTTGCACTTTTAATGGAGAGTTCATCGAGTTTCTTCTTGATAATGAAATGAATAGACAATCATTACAGAGACTGGTCAAGATAACTGGGTCACCCCTATGACTAAATTGGTCAAGTTGAACTCTACCTAACAACCTGCCATCACCAGAAACGCCCCATCTCCTCCCTCACCCCACTCAGTCACGTTGCTTATATCACTGTTGATAATCTTTACTACATCTGTTCTTGGGGTTTGTTCACATGGCGTATTGGGGTGCGTACTGCACGCGCCGCAATGTGCCGGATGTTTTGGAAGCACGCACTGATCAGCGCGTACTTCCAAAAGCACGGGGGGAGGGGTGGCGGCCTAAATTCACATGCATTGTCAGCGCCGCGAACAATTGACATATCACTTCTCTCCCCCGGCTTGGGGAGACGACGCATAATTCATAGTGCTTTATGAAAGCTATGAATTACCGTAATTGCAGCGCGCATTTCAGCGTGTATAAAGCGCAAGTACGTGGCGTAATGCGCACCTAAATTACGCCGTGTGAACATACTATTAAAATGTGTATTTGTTTGATTAAAATAAAATAATGGTCAAAAATAGATATGTGGGCACCTCGCAGTTGTAACAACGCATATTATTTAATCTGTACGTCACAAAAAAAATTTAAAATCCTGTCGTTGACTTTATTCCCAAGGGAAAAATTATTAAAATCAAGACACTAAATTATTCGTACCTCAAGTTGGTGCTCAAAAAAGAAATTAATCATCCATGTAGCTATTTGTAACAGGAAAAGATATGAGAGTTGTGGGATTTGTAATGTAGCAAGTGTACACTTAAAAATAATAATCATAGTGTTATATAATGAATGTTCCATAGCGGTAAAGGGCTGTTCTGCGGGCTATTCATGCTCGTTGGTCTATCGGGGTATGAGTAAAAATAGGAGATAAACCTCATACTTGCCTCCCGGACGCTCCCGTTCACTCCCGGCTGCTGGTCCATTCATCCCAGCTGAAGCACGGAACGTTCATGCTTCACATGACAGCAGCAGCCAATCACAGGCCACAACTTCACCTGCACATGACCGCTCTGGCCTGTGATTGGCTGCTGCTGTCACATGAATGATGAATGTTCACTGCTTACATCGGGGATGACTGGGCCGGGAGTGAGGGAGACCATGCGGGAGGCAAGTATAAGGTTTATCTTCTATTTTTACTCGCCCTGATGGACCAACGAGCATGAATAGGTCCCAGAACAGCCCTTTTAAAAAATAAATAAATAAATAAATAAATGACAGAACATCAGTTTTTATTCTATTTAATTTCCACCTTTCTGAGAGAGAGTGAAAAAAAATAAATGACACATATATCACAATGCTGCCAGTGAAAATTGCAACTCTTTATTGACAACTCTAAAATGGTTACCGGCCTCATTTATGAAAACTGTCTAAGCGTAAGACTGTCCTTCTTGCCCATAGCAACCAATCAGAGCTCAGCTTTCATTTTTCCAGAGCAGTAAAAGAAATGAAAGCTGAGCTCTGTTTTGTTGCTATGGGCAACAAGGACAGTCTTCTGCTTAGACAGGTTTCATAAATGAGGCCCTATATCTCTTGGAATGCGTTAAGGAGAAATAGCTTGGTCCTGTTTTGTGTCCCAAAACATAATCATTTGAAGATGAAAAGGATCAGTCTTTCCATCTTCCTGCTTCTTCAGCCTCTGATCACGTTTCCAGTATTCACAATGCTTTGTTTTGCAGATGCATGGAGAGTTCCTTTAAAAGTACCTTCAGAAGTGTTAATGGTATGTTGTATTCCATTTTCCTTACCACTGATCGTGTAAGACATTTGATGCAATAATCGTTCTCCAGTAAGCCATGGTTTAATACATGTATGTATATATTTTGCAGAGCATAAGAGTTCCACTGAAGCCTAAACAGAATGAACCTGCAATCCAACCGAAACGACCCAGGTACAGGATTAACCTAACAATTCTTTTGTTTCTGTGTCTGCAAAGGTCTTAATAATGGTCTTCCAACTTCAGAGTTTATAACCATTAAGCTGGAAGTACTAAATGCCAAAGTACAGATTTTTCGTAGCAGTTTTGTCCTGGCGATTGTGACTGAAACTGGTTCCAATTCTTTCTCTATATGGTGGTGCCAGCAGCTAGACCACATCATGAGCTGTGTCCTTATGTATCCCATTTACACAGCTGTAGAAAACGTCTATCAGAATGTAGATCCAGTCTGGTGGCAGTTTTGGGATCGGAAATGAAATCTTCCTGAAGGGTGATTGGTTCTTGCCTTGCAGTTTCCAAAGTTTTCATCCGTAGGGAAAGTTTAAAAATTTCCTCTACCCATTCTTTCACCCACAACTTTCTTTAACCTTTGTTGAACTTGATAGTTGTAACTATGAGTAATATAATGTACATTTATTAAAGTGGTAGCCTGTTTCCCCAAGGCAGTCAAACTGTCGTTCTATTACATTTTTATCCCCAAAATTAGACAACTTGCTTACCAAAGTATTAAAGCAGTCATTCATCCAGAAATGGTTTCTTGTGGTTTGCTATGTGGACGCCACCCAACTTTGCACCCTTAGACTATATTCACACGGTGTAATTGCGGAGCTTAATTACGCCCCGCAATTACGCCGGAGGTCGGGAGCTCACGCAAGGTCCCGCGGGATGGGGGGGCCGGCAGTCCACCGACCCCGTAGACAGTCATTACTAGCGGCGTGTAATCGCCGCTAGTAATTGACATGTCACTTATCTCCCTCCTCGTCGTATTGTGCGAGCAGGGAGAGGAGACGTACTCCATAGTTCTCTATGAGAACTGTGGATTACCGTAAGGACTGGGACGTATTTCACCCCGTATTTTGCGCCGTACTGCTGAAATAGGTCCCAGTTTAAGCCGTGTGGACATAGCCTAACAAGGATATACATGCACACTCATTTCTTCCTGATTCCAGCAGATGCACTTTAAAGGGGTTTTCTCGCCATGCAGTTTCACATAGCCAAAGCCAGCTTTAGACCTGTATTCCTTGGTTAGGCTGTGATTAGTTCTATAGCAGTGATTGGCATATAAGCTCTGCTATTTCTAGCTGTTACTGTGACTGCAGATCGATAGTGCACAAGTCTTAAAGCTTGTCATTAAATGAGGTGAACAAGCTTCTGTGCTAGAATTGCGGTCGATCTGACTGACAACAGCTTGGATTAATACGATAGGAAAGAGCAGAGAGGTGGTCAGTAACCTAGAGAAACTTGTGTACACTGGCAGTAGATACAATTTCTTTATCTCCTGAACAAAACAAAATCAAAACAGCAATGTGTTTGGTAATAGTTTCCATTTACCTTTCCCTAGATGTTAAAGCCAATCATTGTGGTAAGAAAACCCCTTTAATGTATACATTTATGCAGCCTAAGCTGCAGCAGTGTTTTCGCCTCTGCATTGCCTTTTACCAAGCGCTCTGGTGCTAGCTAATAGCATTTGGTCTAGATTGTATTTTTTTTCCCTAATCCCTGTTTTTGCATATTTTTTTTTTTAGAATTGAAGACCTTCCTCCTCCTACTAAAAAACTATCTCCTGATCAGACACCACATGTAATGTTCACTGGGTTTGACCCAAGTCAAGTACAGCAGTATGTGAAGGTAGGACCATTGTGTCATCTGGCATTAATAACATATGTAATTAATGCAAAAGCTGTGGCCTTGGAGGCAGTTGTTTTATAGAGATCCTTAAATTAAAATTTGTTGACTGAATAATATAAATTTAATGGTGGTAATGCTTTGCTGACCATCTGCTTGTACTGCCTATGACTAGATATGAGGAACCCAAAATATTATCATTATCTTCCACTAGAGTCTCTAACTACTGCAGTACTTGGCAGTTTTACATTGTAATGTTAGTAGCATCTATCGTGTTTCCCCAGAAATAAGACACCCCCGAAAGTAAGACATAGCAGAGATTGTGTTGAATTCCCTAATATAAGGCACCCCCCGAAAATAAGGCATATCAGAAATCAGGGTTGAAGGACCTGTGAAGGGAGGTCATGTGACTGTGATGTCACCACAGGTCCCGAACATCCAAAGGAGAGTAGACAGAAAGCACATGTTAGTAACAGAGGGAAGAGGGGGGGGAGAACAGAGCAATGATACTGACACGCACGCACGCTCGCTCGCTCACCCACTCACTCGCTCACTCACTCACTCACTCGGCAGACTTGGACTTCTAGTTCCACCGGTCCCAGCATGTCATTTGCCATCCTTTGAGGTAAGTCACTGCAGCTGCCATAAAATGTCATATATATATATTATACACACACTAGTATAGCATGCTATAATTTATTCGTGGAAAAATAAGACACCCCCTGAAAATAAGACGTAGCACATCTTTAGGAGCAAAAATTAATATAAGACGCTGTCTTATTTTCGGGGAAACGGGGTATAAGCTTTTTACATTTTATACATTCCTCTTTGTACTTGGAATAAATATAAGGACGAGTGCTACAATTACCTTTTCCAAGTCTAAGCTTCTAGGATTCATTTATGTATATCCTTCTTGAAGTCAGGACATGTACACTGTCTATTTTTTCAGAAACTCTATATTCTGGGAGGAGAAGTGGTAGATTCTGCACAAAAGTGCACACACTTGATTGCCAGTAAAGTCACAAGAACTGTCAAATTTCTGACTGCTATCTCGGTAGCAAAGAATATTGTGACTCCAGAGTGGCTCGACGAAAGCTTCAAATGTCAAAAATTTGCGGGTAAGTATAAAAGACCACAGCGGACTTTATCAGAAAGCATTATGTTGGGTAGGATAAGTTAGGTCGCCTTGAAGTGCAGGTGAAGACTAGCCATGCCCTAGTCCTCCACAATTCCAAAGTCTACTACTAAATCTTTTATTACTGTTAGCATAAATGTTCATCTTACACTACCATAGTTGGGGACCTTAGGTGGTAATAGACAGAATTTTCTCAGAGTATTGCGAATTCTTTAACTTGTACGTTCTATTACTGTCTTTTTAAGGGAATGTGTCATCAGAATATGACCTGGTACTGAGAATTTTTGGTTATGTAGGTTTTTTCCCCCAAAACTTTTAAAAAAAATAAAAAAAACTTCTGCAGTATTTTCTCTTGCCACAAAGTCTAGTAATATCCTGATACTTCTGTTCTGTAGAGCTCCCCTCTCCGCAGCCTCCGTGCTACCATAAGAGGCAGGATTATAATTAAAAGGGACACCAGTGTACAGATAACACGGGAACCACTATTCACAATAGGTGGTGGTCAGTTTATTTTCTACTTCTTCCTAGGTCACAGAGCATGTCCATAATACTTTGAGTCTGCTCCTGTTCACATGCTCTTACGTCCATGTGGCTGCTGTAAAGTATGTGTTTAAATGCTGTTAAAAACTGCTCAGGCAAGATGGCGGCCCCCATAATCATATACAGAAAACAGAATTTAAAAAAAATCTACAGTTAAAAACTAAAAACTTAAAACTTCCAAGTAGAAAAGGATATGTATCAGTAGCTTGTTTCAACTAAGAAAAAAAACTAGGTCAAACTTTCCCTCATAGCATGGGTCTCCAACTCCAGCCCTCAAGGCCCACCAATAGGTCATGTTTTCTGGCTTTCCTTAGCATTGCACAGGTGATTTAATTATGATGCACAGGTGATTTAATTACTGTCAGTGCATTCTGTGGGAGATCCTGAAAACATGACCTATTGCTGGGCCTTGAGGACTGGAGTTGGGGAACACTGCCTTATAAGGGACATCTCAAACAGAGAGCGAGAGATCACCTAATGGGTTGCACCCATGGGTCAGTAACATGTTATATTAACGGTGCTATTAAAGGGGCACATGAGAAAACAACCAAAGAAATCGCTGTTGCGGGGGTACAGTCAGGTGACCAAAGTACACATTGCCAGAACAGTGCATTATAATCATCAATAGTAGAAGCAGTAGTCCTTACTGGCTACTTTACTAAAAGTGTGCCCAACTTCGACATCACATACAGATGTAGACAATGATTAGAAAAGCGTACACATAATTTAAAATCATTGTAGCCAGAGGTATAAGTGTAATGTGTTTGTTGTTTTTTGTTTTTTTGTTTTTTTTTTATACAGAATCTCTATTTATACGGTTCACATTTTTTGTGATTTTATTTATTTTTTTGCTGTTTTTTTTTCTCAATTATTATTTTTTTTTTTTTGTCTTCCTAGAGGAACAAAGTTAAATAATTCGAGATGCCGAAGCGGAAGTGCTCTTCTGCTTTAGTTTAGAAGAGTCTTTGAAAAGAGCGCGTGTGGCTCCTCTCTTCAAGGTAACTGATCACTGGTTTGAATTCGCTGTATAGAAAAATGCAAGTATCTTGTTTATCAAGCACTTTTAGTTTCCTTATTTTTTATAGTCCTATCATCTTTTACGAACAAATAACCAACATACAATGTTGAGGTTTTAGGGAAATACTCTTTACTCAACTCCGGGCATATATCCCAGTCTGTCAACTATGAAATCATTGTAATACAATTTCATATGTTCTCTGCAGCGAATGCAAATAAACTGGTAATCACACTTTCTATCTCTATGTTGTATGTAATTGATTGAATTGTTCTTTTAGGGAAAGTATTTTTACATTACTCCTGGAATATGCCCCAGTTTGTCAACTATGAAATCTATTGTGGAGTGTGCGGGCGGTAAAATCTTAACAAGGCCCCCTTCTTTCCGAAAAATGATGGAGCATAAACAAAACAAGGTGAGTTGAGTATGCACGTGTGTTTATCTCGAATTCCTAAAATGTAATTTAACTTATTGGTAGGTGGTAGCAGCTTATAGATGAGGCCTGTATGGTGACAGATTAAGGGGTCCTAAAGGAAACTTTACATCAAACTTGTATGTACCCAGAGAAATTCCCTTCAGTAGCATGATCTGCAGGGTTAGTAACAATTCTGAGTGATTCTCAAGGTATTTAATCTATTCTGTAGAGTAGAGTCAACTTGCTCTGGAAATCTAAAGTGTTTGGAGATGAGACATTTTATGGAAGATTTCCATTTTCAACCAAATTGTTAAAATTTTGATTACGTATTATAAAGAAAAAGCCAAGTTAACACTTTTTTTTCTTTTTCTCTGTCCATCATGTCTTGTGTGGCTGCGTTCCAACAGGTCTAGAGCTTCCTGTTTTGATTACTGCTTATAGCGCTGCACTTGTTTGAAGTCTCAGCTTGTTTAGCAATAAACTCCTTTAACACCTTTTTGCACCCCATACAGTTGTATTGATGACAAAAAGTTACAGGTCTTGGTATATGGTAGAACATAAAAATAAATGTATTAAAAATGTTCTGGTTTTTTTTACCATAAAGTCCTAACAACCTGTTGGAATGGACAACAAATAAAAATAAAGCATCGTAAAGGTGCTAATATTCTGTAAGGCGTGCACATTGTGCACTGTACATTTAGATTTGTGGAAATTAGAATGTTCTTTTCAATCTCTTATAAATTTCTCAATTTTCTTTGCAGAGTTTAGCAGAGATCATTTTAATATCTTGTGAAAACGATCTTCACCTCTGCAGAGAATATTTTGCAGGCAGTATTGGTAAGTTGGGTATGCTTTGCCTGAATCCGCAGTTTGCCCGCCTTCAATTTGTGTAATACATTCTTTTTTTTTTTTTTTTTTCTTAATAGATGTCCATAATGCAGAATTCATCCTCACTGGAGTTCTTACACAGACATTGGATTATGAGTCATATCCTTTGCAGTGCTAAACAATTGATGTTGAGATTGGTGGGGAATTGTATCCTATACCAGTGTGAGCAAAGTCTGTTTCAGACTAGGTAGACATTAGTGTTTCACCTATTTTAGCATTAATGCTTGACCGTAGTGCCTGCCAAGTCAACATTGGCGCAGTCATCACGTCACAACTCCTCTGTCCATTACCATGCTTTATGTGAATCCATACAACTATTCGTCACAGATCTTCTAACCTTTACGCACTTTAGACATTTCACATTTACAAAATGGTTGATATGTCTTATTGGGGGGAGGGGTTTTCCACCACTGGGAATCCCATAAATCAGTAAAATGGGGCTCCTGAGTCCTCAGTCCAACCTCACTGGGTTCGCGCATCGAGGAAGTCTATGAAGGGAGCAGTGGCCAAACGTGTACACTGATACTCCTTGTAAAGCCTCTGAAATTGATGGAGATAGCTGAGCGCTATACTCTGCTGTCTTCATTGGTCCCATAGATTTTGAATACAGCATCAGTTTGCATGTCGACGACTGCTCCAATCATAGACGACTTCGCTATGGGAGTGCAGTGTTGAAGCACAGGTGGACTGTGGCCCCCATGTTTTAGTGATCGGTGGGGGTCCCAGAGAGAGACCCAGCGACCAAACATCACCTTTCCTATTCATAGGTAGTAAATGACTGTAAGTGGCACGACCACTTTGAGGTCTTACACAGTGTAATCGTCAATAAATGATCTGTCAACTTTCCTGCAATGCATTCCACATTAAAATAACAATGATCAAGTATCTTTTCTTTTAAGTATGCAATGTCGTTCCTCCTAGAAATGTATGAATAAATTGTCAACTAGTTATTACCATTGCGCTTGTTGAAAGGGTGTGTCACTGCAGTGGTCACTCAGTATGGGCTGTGTGAGTATTGACAAGGGGGATTTAGGAGTATATTGGTTGCAGGTGCAACCATAGACTTTAGTGGAATGGATGCTTTGGGGAACTTTGGGGCATTTTGTACAAAATGATGCAAGCATGAAATGTGCAGTCTATTTCTAAATGACATAAAATATAACTTTCTAGGGCATCTGCCAACCACTATAACCAATGTGAGAATTGAGGTCACATCACCTGTAATATCCTACGGTGAGAAGCTAACGGTTATGTGTATAAATCTTTCACGCTGACAACACAGCATCTACCCTTTTATGTTGTTAGAAAAGGCCAAGTTAGATTCTGGTGCAGAATGCCAAAAGCTCAAAACTGCACTCGCCCAACTACATGCTGCACCTGCAGTGTTGCTTTCCTTAGATGTTCTTTTAAAGTGGTTTTTTTTTTTTTTTTTGATTAAGGAGATTTATAGCCTATTCAAATGTCACTGTTGATCTCACTGATTAGTAAAAGGTTCTCAGAGTCCCTTCTTTTTCCTCACTGCGCATGCACAATACAGAAATGTTTGAACGCCGCATTGGCTGAACTCGTGCACTGCTGCTCCTTTTGTTTTCTACAGGACTGCATGGCTGTAGTGAGGAAGGATACGGACTTAGTACCCTTTAAGTGATCAATGGAACCCTCGTTAAGGATGCTGTGAATAGGCGATTAATGCCTTTCACAGGGAAAGTCCTCTAAGGTCTTCATTTATACATCATCCAATATTTCCATGAATATGGTGAAGGGCCCAACAACTAATTTGGTAGCTTCAAACTACTTATCTAGACTCGGCAGCACAGCATCACTGTTAATGGGGTTTTCTGAAATTTTCAAAACCCTGGTAGAAGTCAGGACTGCAGTTCTCTGGAACAACAATGACAGGAGAGGCGAACACTAGTTATCTTAACACAATGTCTGCCGCTAAGGGGGTTTCTGAACACCTCGGAAAACCCCTTTAATCACCTACTGCTGCCACAATCAATCTAATATTCAATATACCTTTAATGTTTCATTTATTCAAATGGTCATTTAGGGAAAATGAAAGGGGTTTTTCCTTCTCTGACAATTCTGAATTATCGATCGCATATGCCATAAATGGCTGATAGAAGTGGGTCCCATCTTGAGAACGGGCCCCTGAAATTCTCCATGCAAAGCTGAGAGGTTTCCATACGTGTGCAGTACTTTCTATTCACTGTAATGGGAGTTCATAATAAAGCTGAGCCGGTGTTTGGATGTACGTAAAAGTCTCTTTGAAATGAATGGAGAGTGCTGCGTATGCATGGTCACCTCTGTTCTTCATGGAGACTTTCAGAGACCCGCTCTCAAGGTAGGAGCAGGTCCCATAAATGACCATTTTGTGTCCCGTTTCTTAACTGCCTTTGTATGTGGAAAACTGCAGAAGCTTTAGCACTCAGAGCTTATTGCGTTTTGTGACATAATGTTAACTCCTCTTGCTTATTAATGTGTCCTGTTTTAGACCTTGAAGGGGTTTTGCCATCTCCTAAAATCTTCTGAGGACAGCTCGCAATGAGCCAGCCTCAAAGAATGGGAAGAGGGCTGCACTTGCGCAGTTCTCCTCGGTTATTTCTGTAGCTATTCCATATCTAGATGGAGGTGCTCCTCTATTTTCAGAACTCCCACAGACTTGTAGTGCAGCTATCCCCACTCCATTTCTACCATTGTGTTTTTTGTCATACTGCCAAAGTATAATTTTTCCTTCTATATTCCATGTTTCCTTGACAAGCACACATATAAATTCACATGAAGACTTAAGGAACCTTGAATGTGTCTGCCACGTTGGACAGCACAGTTTAATCGGCCATAATGATGTATCTGTGCATTTTTGCTGATATTATGTTCTATGGGCAAGTTTCCTTGAAGAATATACAGCTGTGAGCAGGGAAGTAAAATTATGTGCATCTTTTCTTGGGATGTTTATTTTGTTAAAAGTTAACATAAATGATTATGTTTGTATCATAGTGTGGTTTTAAGAGCCCTCGAGATGTTTAATACATTTTTTTGTGTTTTTTTATGTAAATGTAAAATAATGTAGGTACTTTTAAGTATTTTTGTGGAAAAAGGGCTACATGTTTGTTAAATATTAGAATGGAAGAAAATAAACATTTTGTATTATTTTATATTTCTAAATTCAGAGTCCATTTTATATTGATATTTTCCAAAGTTTAAAATAAATTTACTTTGGTTGTATGTTTTTAGTGGTCTGTCTTTGTTTCCTTTTTATGCAAAATTGATCTTTTGTGGTATTTACTTTATTAAAAAAAACTAAATATTTTAAAGGGACACTTCTGTCATAAAGGGGTATTTTATTAATTAACTTTACCTAGAAAACTTTTAAAAAATATTTTGACAATACTGTGCAATTCAAAAAATCATATTTATTGTTGCCCTTCTCTAGCTGTGGTAATAGTTAAATGGGTTTTGCCACAAAGTAAAATTGACATGGGAAGTTTGAAAATTAAATAATAAACATTTTCACCATTCATCATTATTAAAAATTCTGCATCCTTTTTGTTTTAGCGCTCCTTTAGTGATCCATTGTTTACGCTGGTCTCCATGGGATTACACCAGGGCGTGAGCTCCTCAGTCCTGGTCGCATATGCCTCGAAAACCACCTCTTTTTCGTAGCAACTGAGTTGTTCAAACCCTGTGCTGCCATTCTACTCCCGTCCTTGGACTAGTTAGTAATAAGTCAAACAGTGCAAAAAAAAAAAAAAAAAAGAAACCACAATGAGGTATGTGCATTGAAAAAGAGGAAAAAAAATCCACAGGTTAAGTTCCTGCAGGGATTTGAACCAAGGACCTTTGTGCTGTAAAGCAAAAATGTTACCTCATAGCTACAGTGTAGCTATTTACAATTCTATACATAAACAGACCTTTCTTTCACTAGTGATGTCATTCTGCTGGGTCACAGGATATGCAATTCAAACAAATCACACACGCCCCCTTCTGAGCACACAGAGCTGAAGAGCTGGATGCAGGAGGTATGAGATGAGAATGTGGCAAAACCCTTTGAACTCCTTAATGAAAGGGCAGATGAGTCTGTTTACTGGTGAAGCTTTTCTGTAAGAAGTTTTGTGTTATTAGTCAATTATAATGACAGGATGACATCTCTGTTCTCTAGATAGTTGAGGCCATCTTTATCTGGGCATAACAGGCCAGTGACCAATATATATATAAAAGGATAAAATCGGCAAAGCAGATGCCATCACTTTTATGGAAAAAATTACACAACACATCAACTGTTGGTCAAAAGATGGGATAAGGCTGTAAATGTGTGAACTGGAGTATATAGGCAAAACTGCTGGCCACAAAAACGTAGTGGACTGGCAGTGTTTTGCAGATGAGGCAGTGGAATCGGTCAAAATCAGATATTTGCTCTCCTGGCTTTTATGGATCTCATGTGCGATACACCAGGGTAGTGTTTTTTTTACGACATCACATTGGATGCACGGACCGAGACAGAAAATGTGGGCGACCCCTAACTTCAGTTGCATTATGGCCATGTTCACATCATATTATGATTCTGTGCTTAATATCTCCTCAACATGTAAGCTTGATATGATCATTGGGCTTCATTTAACTGATGGACGGCAAAAATGGCATACATAATGCTAACAAATTTAAACTTGGTTTAAATATAAGAGAGTGGTAGGAAAAGGATGCACATACAGCTCTGATGTCCAATTTAAGACACTACTTATTTTACATTATTGGTAGGACTGGAAAAAGACAAATTAATCCAAATGAAAGAGAACCTGTCACGTAGATTATGCCCCCCTTGCTGAGGACAGCGCAAGCTAGTGTTAGACATGCTGGTTCCAGCGCTGTGTCCCTTATTCTGTTGTAAGATGCTGTAGTTTTATAGTATTTAGTGCTCAAATCTGCAGTTTTCAGCCAGAAAAGTCTTTTTTTTTTTTTTTTAAACTCCGCCCACCTCAACTGATAAACCTATTACTTTGAATAGGTAGAACCATGTGAATAACTGCAGTTGGGCGGGCTTAGCCTTTGGTGGGGTGGGGGCTGACACCTGCTCATGAATAAGATTTGAGGGGTAAATGCTCTAAAACTACAGCATCTTACAGAGTAAGGGACACGACCCTGGAAACAGCATGTCTGACACTAGCTTGTGCTGTCCTCAGCCAGCAAGAGGGGCATAATCTATGTGACAGGTTCCCTTTAAATAAAGAGAAGGGGTGGGGAAAAGGTGTGATCCAAAAATGTTATCCTGGTGTAATACAGTGGTCGCATTGGATTTTTTAAAATTTTGTCATGTTGGACAGTGTATCCTAGGGAAGATAAATCTGCACTCTGATAATGAGGTCGTTGGATGATCAGTGGGAAGGCAGAAGCCACAATGTAAAATAATCCACAGCACACCTTGAATTTGTGAAGAAACTGTAGCTTTATTGAAAAATAAAGTGGTAGTAAGGTATAATCGCTTTCTATATGTCATAAGCACATAGTTACGTTGTTTGTAAGACCAAAAAAAGACAGATGTCCATCCAGTTCAGCCTATTGTCCTATTGTATTGATCCAGAGGAAGGCAAAGCCCCCCCATGATGTGGAAGCCAATTGTCCTCATTTTAGGGAAAAAATTCCTTCACAACTCCAATCTGGCGATCAGAATAAATCCCTGGATCAACAACCCTTCTCCAGATCCTAGTCACTGTAACTTGTTATATTACACTATAGAAATGCATCCACACCCTTTTTGAGTTCTGCTAGTGAATTCGCGTTGACAAGTTCCTCTGGCAGAGATTTCCATTGTCTCGCTGCTCTTACAGTTCTGGATACAGTCCTGTCATAAATAGATACCGTATATAGATCCTGGGAGAGATCTCTATATTGACCTTTAATATATTTATACATCTTTATTATGTCCTCCTGAATCCGTCATTTCTCTAAACTAAATAACCCTAATCTTGCCAATCTTTCTAGGTATTGCAGTCCACCCAGTCCTTTTATTATTTTTTCTGCCGCCTTTGCACTCTGCAATGTCTTTCCTGTGCACTGGTGCCCAAAACTGTACACAATATTCCATGGAGAGTGATACCTTACTACCACTTTGAATAAAACTACTGCTTCTTCACACTAATTAAAGGTGTCCTGTGGATCAATTCTTTTACACGTTGTTCTGTGTGGATATATGCAGGAAACCTTTAAAACATTGTAAAGTAAACAAAATTCTAGAACAAAATAAGTAACATTCTACTTATTCTAAAGATTATGTTCCATTATAAGTCAACATAAAGCTACTTAATTATGTAATCAAAGATCAGCCAGCTCACCTGGTCCTGCATGCTGAGGATGAACTGCCAAGGGTGCACGGTAAATCCAGAAGGCCACTGGGAGTTGCCCAGAAGTTTCTCAAAAGAGCAAAATCCAGTACTGATAAAATCCAAGGTTTATTAATGATTCATTAAAAATATTAGTGAAACAGACAATTCTGCAGATGTGTTTAGGGTTATACAGCTCTTAATTGTAGCAGGAATTGTGTGTTTCACTAATATTTTTTTGGATCGTTAATAAACCTTGGATTTTATCTGTGCTGGATTTTGCTCTTTTGAGAAACCACTTAATTGGGAATCCTGTCCAGCTTACACAATACATAAATTGTTTGCTCATGGACTCTTCTGTTTTTTGTTTGAGAGCAATTCAGATGGGCGTCTCATGAGGCTACGTTTACATCTGCGTTGGAGGTTTTGTTAGGAGCCTACACTGCAAATTTTGTCAAAATAAATGGCTTACAGAACCACAAAAAATTTGACTTCTGGGTCTCAAGAACACTAACTCTTCAGGTATGTTCACACAACAGATTTTAGCACTGAAAACGTCCGTGCCGAATCGGTGTTGGAAAATCTGCACCCGTTGACATGGATTTCAGATGATGATGTACAGTTTATTTTGAGAGACAGATTTTCTGACTCCTGTATACTATGTGAGGTACCAAATCTGCCTCAAAGAATTTACATGTAATTTTTTTTTCCAGCGCCAAGGAAAATCATTTTTCATAGAGAATAATTGAAATCTGATTGGAAGCAAGTTCTGAGGAAGAATCGATGCTGAATCCACCTTAGAATCAGCATTCAAATCAGTCATGTGGACATCCTCTTACAGTAGTCGTCCTTATCAAAAATTACTTAGGCTTCATAGTAGAGGTGCAGTTGTTTCATGTGCATTTTTTTCCACTGGGCAAGTTGCGGGGCGCACAGGTACATGTGGCAAAACGTATTAGTTACTTGCAAGCGCGTAATTTCAACGTGATTATGACACGCAATGGCCTGAGAAAGAAATTATATGTATATTCTTTACAGGTGCGCACAAAAATACGATGGTAGAATGGTCTGAGTGACGTTGCATATTTTACATTACTGTCTGTGAGAAGTATATTTGCACATTGTTTTGGGCAAATTTCAAGACATATCTTTGCGCTAAATATAAATATAATATGCCAGAATACGCTGTTTGAATGAATATAACCTTATACTTTGAGAAGATATGTGAAAGCCTACACAGCAGTATTTTTTTTTTACCCAGAATTACAAAAAATTAGTTGAATCACACCCTGGTGTCCTTTGAAAGCTCTATTATAGGGTCATTTTTGTCAGTCTGTTGGGTATGCTTTTTGCGCACAATTGCACTTTCAGAAGCCCCCCACACAGATATGACCGCTCACGGCCTGTCAAATATTCCTCATCCCTTTTAGCGCCAAAAAGCATATAGCATTTAATATTTTAAAAGGCTCATGCTTTAGCTCTACTATCATATATTTTAATAAGAGACCTGGCTATTCTTATCTACTTTGCCCCTCTTTCTGCCTCCTAGCAGACAGAGCTAGGCACACTTATGATAGATTTGTATTCCCATAATCTGCTTTGTCTCTATTCCTACCCTCTTACTTACACATCTGTGGATTCTATTAGCAGTACACCAGCTAACAATTGCAAATTCTTTCTTCTGAGAGTGGAGCGTCATGGGCGATGATTTTGGTGTCCAAAATTACTGCCTACATTGAAGACTGAGAGGGTGTTAATTATTGCCTAAAGTAGAATGGGTTTTATGACCAATTTTCTAGCAAAGTCCACCAAAATCCTATTTCAGCGACCTGGATTGAATTGCTAATATTCAAATCAGATTTGACCATGACCTGAATTTGAAGCGAAATACTAGTGATAACCGTAAAATCACTGTTTGGTGAAGTAAATAACTTTTTTTTTGAAATCTCATAACTGTTGTGCCGGTCAGTAGGATGGGATTTTGTCAGGTACACACGTTGCAGCACGTGATGTGGGGGCCACTGTAATGGAGTTGATTTATTCCCAGTCAGTTCTTTTTGCACTCACCTCTCACTCAGTTGCTAAATCAAGTATAAATCACACCCCAAGACAGTTCCAGCACCCCAAAAATATATCCGCTGCCACCGCCTTCCTTCAATTATCAAAAAAAGGAAATCTGAGGGAAAGGCTCTGATCCAAAAACACCACTCACCGACAATAACAGGGTTAAAGCACTTCTTCAAGGTTATGGGTTCAAACAAGGGCTAGACTTATTAATATGTTATATTTAATATGAAAGGTACAGAGCTTACATAAAAAAAATCCAATAAAATGACATATATGCAACAGTTAGAAAATAAAAGGGAGAAAACTGAAAATTTCTAACACAATGGTAGGTTTTCAGATCCTGAGGCTCAGAAGAAATGGAACACAGCTCAATCAGCAATTGACCCTAAACTGTGTACAATGATTTGGGCCAGGACAGTGTACTTTATAGGCCACTCAGCCATCTCAGGTTTCCAAACCTCCCTTCGGTTATTTATGATAATTAGTTTGTAGATTGGTTAGGAATATGAAAAGGGGGTCAGACAACCCATCCTTAATGAAAGCTACTCACTTCACCCACTAGATGGCATCCATAGGCTACTCTTTAGTTTGACCAGGTCATTTGAACCCTGACCTTTTGTGTAATAGACATCTTTGCCAGACCAGGCTATCCCCTTATTATCTCTGTGTTTCATGGCATGGGGGCGTCAAGGGCCACATCTGTTTTTTTTTTTTTTTTTGTCATATACTGTTGCAGTTTGTAGATATAAAGGGGTAATAAAAATGCAATAAAAATGCTGCTTAACAGATACAAAGAGTGGACATGTAAACAAGAGGTAAGAGGAAAAGTTTTAAGGGGACCTATAATATACCACAGATCAAGGCTACAAATTACATTTGCAGGGGAATGGTCTTATAAGTCATGGATACAACAATACAGAATGCACGAAATACTCTACATACAGTTATAACAGCTACAAACAGACCTTATGATCAAATCATAGCTGTTCTTCCCATTTTCCTCACAGATATATTACACGGCAAGTGAACACTCCGTTACTTTAGCATTAGGTGATTAGCAACAGTGATTGTGATTGGATCTTGGTTGTGTGGGTACCAAAGACCAGCCCATCTGCTCCAGTTTCACATAGGAGTTATTGTAGCATACATTACTGAAAATTACATTTTGTTTTACATCATGTGGAAGGTCGGGTTGTTTTGCATCACTTTACCTATGCTATGGCAGAAAAGGCATTGGGGTGCACCATGAGAAGAATGCAAGCCATTGGAGGTAGTGTGATATTGCTGGCAATGTTCTGCTTGTGTTCTGGCACTACAGAATCATTGCAAATGGCAATCAGTTTTATTGGATGAATTTCCCAATGACATCTATTTATTTTTTTTTTAAATGCACTGTTCCAGATTATTATGCACAACAGAGTTACAGGTTGTAAGGAGCTGAAAATGGTCATTTTTGGAATTTGAAGTATTAAGAGGTCCCATTTACTGAACTCAAAATCTATTTCTATCAGGCCAAATTCCATGTTAACATATGAGCCCTTCTTTGACATCACCTTTACAATTTTTGCATCTATTGAGCTTGTGGGTTTCTGCTTGAATTTATTTGCTGGATATCAGAATCGCCTCCCAGAGCTGTTTTGTTGTGTAAACTGCTTCCCACCCTCATAGATCTTTTGCTTGAGGATACTACATAGGTTTTCAGGTGGGTTGTGGTCTGGTAAGCATGGTGGCCACACAATGAGTTTCTCCCTTTTTATGCTCATAGCAGCCAATGTCTCAGAGGTATTCTTTGCACCGTGAGATGGTGCGTTGTCATGCATGAAGAGGATTTTGCTCTAGAAGGCACAGTTCTTCTTTTTGTACAATGGAAGAGTGTGATCAGTCAGAAAAACTATGTAATTTGCAGCGGTCATTTTCACACCTTCAGAGACCCTAAAGGGGCCTACCAGTTCTCTGGTGGATTCCAGCCCAAAACAGGATTCTGCCATCTCCTTGCTGATGTTGGCAGCCTTGTTGGGACATGGTGCCCATCCACCACTCCAGCCAACAAGCTTAGTGGGGAAACAAGGAATGGGACCACTAAACATAAACCACCAGATTAAGAAAAGAGACCTACGAAGGAAAGTTTACATACTTTTTTTTTTGTTGTACCCATTTTGTCCTATATCTTACTTTTAAAACTTGAAGAATTGAAGTGTAAAAAATGTGTATACATTTTTAGGAGGCAGCAGCTTTTCCTCCTCTAATGTTAGTGTACATGAGCCAGAAAGTTCACTAGCAAGGCGCTGGGTTTTAGGCTGGATGCTTTTGTGTTTACATTGAGAGTGATCATTTTTAATTTAGCTCACAAAGCATTGCCTGGCCTAGATACAACTGTATTTTCTTTTCGGCTAAAATCTGTACTTGTGTATTTGAATTTAATTTGCATTATTTCAAATGAGAGTGATCATTTTTAATTTAGTTCACAATGCATTGCCTGGACAAGATACAACTGTATTTTCTTTTAGCTAAAATCTGTACTTATTGTGAATTTAAATTTATTTTGCAAAATATGTTAAATATTTGATTATTTCAAAGGCTTATGGGAAGAGCGCTAAACTCTCCAGCACCATTTATTGAATGTAGCAATCCTCAATTCACATGTGACTCACTGAGCCCTGCAAAGTGAAAAGAATTAATGCCAAGCCAATTCAGCTCATCTGCATACAGCTATTTCAGGGTGTTGTCCTTCATCAATGCAGAGCAGAGCTTACTGACTGGCTAGGTGGGGGTCATTGGGTGTGGCTCACAGAGGGTAATATACCTCTTTGGGGAGAGGCACCTTGTCGACATGAGTATTTGAATATTTCAAAGGCTTATGAGAAGAGAGCTAAACTCTCCAGCCCCATCTATTGGATGTAGCAATCCTCAATTCACATGTGACTCACTGCGCCTTGCAAAGGATTCATGCCAAGCTATACAGCTGTTGGGGGTGTTTTCCCTCATCAGCGCATAGCCACACTTAACATCCCCACCTAGCCAGCAAGTAAGCTCTGCTCTGCACTGATGAGGGGCACCAGCACTGCTCGGCCTTTTGGCTAAGATCAAATGTAGTACTGTCTTGTATTGGACTGCCTTGACTTGCTGGCCCGGATCCCAGGGTACCCTTTGTACTCTGCCTTTGGGATTGTAGATTAAATTCTGCCTCACCTCACTGCTGCTATTGGGTGTTAGGCTACTCCCTTGGAATGAGCGTGTTCTGGTCTTCAGACCTCCCCTCGGCCTACTACTAGCAGTTTTGTGAACAATGATCTTGGTTTTGCACCAGCTTGTGACAAGCCTATGGGTTCAACTTCGGAAGGACTTTTGAACTGAGAGAGGAACTGCGATGACGGCAGCAGCGAGGACCCGGCGACAAAGAAGATCAGATGCCGCTGAGGACGGAGAACCTACCCCTGAGGAGTATTGACTGATGACTCTTTTCTGAGTATTGGTGTAGCGGAATTTCAGAGACCACAACAAGGATCTTCTTCCAAGGAACCTCATCTCAGCGAACTCGGAGAAGACCCTGCAGCTACGCAGAGACCCTCCCCAACCAGAGGAATAGAAGAGGCCTTCCTGTTGGCAAGAACAATGGCCCCAAAGCCATCTACCAGCATTGGGGCCTCCTCCAAAAAGAAGGATACTTAGCTAAGCAAAGTGGCAGCCCAGCCCCTAGTATCCTCCTCCCCGACACAGCCAGTCAGCACATGGCAAACAAGGAGCCCAGCCAAGGAGCTCCTCATCTGGAACAATGGATGTGGCAGACTGTGGCCCTGAAGCTGAAGAAGGAACCTTTGCTTTCATCGGCACCTGTTGAAGGTATTGGAAGGCCGTGTTGACGGCAGTGTCTGATTTGTCATTTGCTCACTTTGTTGGAAATTGCCCAATCCAGACAGAGGAGAGGCAGATAACGGTTTCTATGCAGAACCCTCACATCCCGGGTAAAGATATCACTACCTTCCTGAAGCACTCACTACTCTTATGTGGTGAGGGATACCACCCACATCCTCAATGGATAAAGCACAGTAGTGTAACCTCTGTAGATTAACACCCACAGACACCAGGACTGTTCAAAGAGGGAAGGAACATGGACAAAGTTTCTGCAAAGGTCCCAGCCAGAGTTGTCCTGGATGCTGCAGCCCTTGCTGTGGCCTCAACCCCAGCGGCTTCTAAGCCAGAAAAGCAGAAGGAAAGGAAGAAAAGGACCTCAGCTCCTTCCACCGCCCCTTCACCCCTGAGGTTGCATCTTTACCTTCTCAGAGATCTTGCCTCCCACCCTAATTGCCAGCTCCAGAGATCCTGACACCTCTCCATTCTCTGTTGCCCCCCTTCTTTTAAGGAATTTCCACCTCTTGATTCCCTAGGTACCATCGTAAGGAAAAGGCGAGGGCGAGACAGCCCCGTTACAATTCTAAGAAGAATATTGCTGAGATCAGTTAGAAACACCAGTCTGATCTTGAAGAAGAAATGGAGTACATGGTTGAGTTACTTGTTGATGACAACGTAGATGTCGACAATCCTCTTGAGGACCTTTAGGAGAGCCAATGTTCTGCTGTCATCGCCTAGTATGTAGAGGCTTTTCTGCATGATCTGCCAGATCTAGCAGTTGACAAATTGGAGGATCCATCTGATCTAAGTGGTGATATTTACACTAAGCACCTTTTTCTCTATAGTATGGCTAATTTAAACATCTTTAGCATTAATGTGCGGAGTAATAGGGATAAGTCTAGATATCAGACAGTGGTTGCTTTTCTTGCTTCTCAGTCAGCAAATGTTTTCATGTTGCGGGAGTGCACACTTCCTTCGCGTCACTCGTATCGTCATTTGTCAAAGCATGGTTCTTCTTACTGGTCTAATGGAGCTGAATGCAAGTTTGCAGGGGTAGCCATCTTAATTAGGGGAGGCAACTTTGCACTTGAGTCTGTCCAGGAGCTTGTCTGTAGTAGGTTACTAGTTGATACTTGGGCAGGGGAGCTACTAGGGCAGTAATGCTAGGCGGTGATTTTAACTGTGTCATAGAGGAAGATGGATGTAGCTCCGATATTTCTAGTAAGCTCAATGTCACTTCCAAGCTGTTTATTTAAACTGATTCATCCTTGCATGATGTTGTGAGTTGTATGAGTAGGCGCTGTGTGAACTATTCGTGGAGCAGGCATGACAGTTCACTTTGTTTTAGAATTTACATTGTTTTTATCTCTAGGACAGTCAGACAGATCAGGTACTCTATTGTCTCTTGCTTTTTCTCTGTCCACTGGGCTATTTTCTTCCAGGGATTCTTAGGTAATGGTTTTCTGTCAGTGGAAGTTGAATAATACCTTGTTGGATAGGGAAGATGTGTTTGAGGAGTTTAGGGTAGCCTACCTGGTCTGGAGGAATGCCAAGTGCTTCTTTGATAACATTTGTGATTGGTGGGAATATGTCAGAGTTGAGTTTTGCAACTTCATTCAGGCCAAAAGCAGACAACAGGTGTGAGGAAACAAGAGAGACTTCATACAGATGCAGCTGCAATCCCTACAGGACCTCCAACAGTGTGGCTGGGATGTCTAAGATAAGCTGGAGGAGGCCAATAAAGGTCTGAAAAGTCACTTTGAGGGGGAGTCCAATCAAATCCTCTTTCACTCCAAGGTGAAAACCTGGAGAAGGGTGAGAAATGTAACTCTTTCTTTTTCAGGAAGCTCCATGCAGTCCCCTGAATGAACTTCGGGATTAGACCGGAAACATCCAGTCGCGGAAGAAAGGGGTAATGGGAGTCATCACATACTTCTACCAGAGCATCTACTCCCTGAAATCCATGAATCTGGACACATCTGATAAGTTCCTGTCAGGTATTACTAACACTTTACAACCGGTAAGACCCCAGATAGTGATGGTTTTTCTGCTGATTTCTAATTGACTTGATTTGTCCGGACCTGCTGAAGCTTTATCAGGATATGATGGTGGGGGGTAGAATGCCTCCGTTGTTTAGAGAGACCATGATTACTATTTTGTACAAGCGCAAGGGAGAGAAAAGAGACTTGAAGAACTGGCACCCTATTTCTCTCTTGAATAAAATTCTTGCTTAGGTTCTTTCTAAGGTTGAAGGTGGTTATCATACGAGTCATTCACCTGGACCAGACCTGCAGCATACCCAGCCATGGGATAGCAGATAGTGGATCAGGAAAAGGCCTTTAACCGGGTTTCTCGCAAGTTCATGGGTAGGGCTTTGCACAAGCTAGGTTTTGGTGAAATTTTCTGTTCATATGTTAACCTTATGTACATTGATATTTACAGTAGGTTGATGAAGAACGACTAGAAGGCTGACCCCTTTCCTATCTATTCTGGGGTCAGACAAGGCTGCTTTCTTTCACCTCTCCTTTTTGTTTGTTGTATAGAGCTCTTCACAGAGGGTACCTGGCAGAATTGAGAGATCAGAAGGATTACCGCACCGGGATCAGGTAGCTACGAGGTCAAGTGCTCGCTCTTGGATGATGTGATGTTCTTCTGCGCTAATCAGCGTTCGGTGACGACACTTGTCCAGACCTGCGTGGTGTTCAGCAGAGCTTTGTGAGCGAAAGTCAACTACGCAAAGTCAGAGGCTATGATCTTCAGAAATTAGCAGCTGTCTACCACTTGCCCCTTTCCTGTTTTTGATCAAACTGAATTTTATCAAAATTCATGGAGTCTGGTTGCAGAAAGAACTTACAACCCTAAACTACTGGCAGGAATGCTTGACCTAAGCTAATCAAAGAATTTGCTTGTGGAACATCAAACACTTTGGTGGCCAAAGCACTGGTTCTGTACAACAATGTTTTAACCATGCTACACTACACTGCACAAACCTGTTCCCTCTTGCCACCGTTTGCAGGACCATCACCAGAACCTACTTCATCTGGGATTCGAAGATGGATAGAGTCGAGCGAATAACCATATACTAGTATCCATTAAAGGATGGGGAAGGGCTACCTGACATCCCCACCTTGCTGAGGATCTCTTTTGTCTGTAACAGCATTCGTCCCTGATGCCACATCATTGTTGATTTGGAAAAATGTGGCTTAAGGCAGGTTAACCAGTGGACAAAAGGATATGTCTTGGATGGCTACATAGAGAGAACTGCCCCTTAGGTGGTTCATGAATGCCCGCAATCTTTGCAAAATGTGGTACTTCCTGTGGTGCCCCTTCAAGGAGAAAGCATCTTTGCACATCTTTTGTGAGTGCCCTTTTGCTCAGGGTTTGTTGAATGCCCTGGATCAAAGACTCTGTGCGCCATTTGATACTGTATTGTCTGTTTCCCAGGATACAACATATAAAGACATCTAGGAGGCCTTATGCCTTATGAACTGCTTTAACCCTTTAACGACCGCGCACCGTCTATTGATGTCAGCTGGTGCGGGTCGTTCGTCTACAGCGATGTCTTTCGTCGTCGCTGTAGATTTCGGGGTTGGCGGTGCCCCGCACCGCAGCAGCGCTGGGATCGGGGCTGTACTACACAGCCCCGATCCCAGAGCATGTCCTGCGAGCAACAGGGTGCGGAGAAAACCTGCGCAACCTGGTGTTTTAACCCTTTGATTGCGGCGGTGCGTTAACGCAGCACAATCAAAGGATTCCCCTCCTCTGTCGGGTGATCGGAACACCCAGTCACCCGACAGAGCTCGGGGAATGGCTGCACAGTCAGCCCTTGGGACCTAGAGTGGCCCCAGAGATGTCTGTGTATGAAGCCAGTGACCAGGGCACACTGTGTGGTGTCCTGATCACTGCCTGTGTCAGACTGACACAGATTATAATGTATTAGCATATATGAATATGCTAATACATTACTCAGTGTAAAAAAAAAAAAATCAAAAAAATGTAAAACAGTTCTCCCTTCATGGGATTAAAAAAAAAAGTAAAAGAAAAACATAGAAAGTGTAAAAAAAAGAATAAAAAAATAATAAAATAAAAATAAACACAAAAAAACCTACACATATTAGGTATACACACGACCATAATAACCTGTAGAATTAATCTAATAAGTTATTAAGTGTGAAATGTGAATGGTGTAAAAAAAACAGTAAAAAAACAAACAAAAATGTTTAAGTTAATTTTTTTATTTTTTTTTTTAAACATTCCCCCATAAAGCAACTTGTCTCGAATAAAACGAGGCCTCATCCAACTGCGTCATTGAAAAGATAAAAAAGTTACAACTGTTGAAACGCAAGGAGGCAAAAATAAAAAAAATGTTCTGGTCATTAACTACTTTTCAGGCCTGGGAGTTAAGGGGTTAAGGATGCTGGATCTATTAGAATCGACTAGTGTTGAGGAGGAAGAGCATGCCTGTGGCAGATTTTCACAGGTTGATCCACAGCTTACTCAGAGACTAAAACATCCTAGACGGTCCGGACCTGGTTGAGGACTAAAGACCCTTTTCTTCCCCCCTCGCTTCCCTTTGTGTCTGAGTCTCTCAATAAAGCTTTGGGTCTGTGATTTCCCCTCCCTTTTCGCTCTTTCCTTTCCCTGTTCATAGAACTGTTTTGCTTTACTGCTTGTTATATTTAAAGTGTGCGGGTTGTTAGTGTAATATGTGATGCGATGCTTAATGTAGGTTAGGCTGTGCCTTGTGTCTTATTGCATGTTATGTATGGCAAATGTACTAATTTATTGTTTCCTGTGCTGTGTCATGTGGATATATTGTTTGTATTTGACAACTGATTCTTAATAAATATTTTCAATCAAAAAAGGGGTGCGATTGCTGATGAGGCAGCTATAAAATTCTCTTGTATCCTGCTACAGGTATTGAGGACAGTTTCTGCAGCAGCAAGCTGCCTCCCAGCCAGGGACACCTCTGAACAAAAGTCTGTCAAAAAAGGAGGAGAAATCAAGCTAATGTTGCCTACAATATTTGGGCTATGTAAAGCTACAGAGAGATATGTAAATCTAAAGCTGGGTTCACATAGCATTTTTGGGAGTTTCAAGTACAGATGAATACCCCTGTCCTGGATAGGTGTGGATCCCAGACATGGGGCCCCAGAGGATATGCCATAAATATCCAAGATGGAAATATCCTTTTAACCAGTTCCAGACTGGGGCATTTACTCCCCTTCCTGAAGAGACTCATTTTCTTTTTCTGTAGTAAAGGGGTTTGAACCCTATAATGTTTTCTCACACTACAAATTTTTTAATGCATTTTTCTGTAACAAGTTACCCTTTTTTAATATGTATTATTACCTTAGATTTGTTATAAATACACATATGTATGTAATGAAAGAAAAATATGAATATGTCTGTTTTTTCTATTTTTATTAGTTTTTATAACAGCAGAAGTGTCGCCAAAATAAGTTTTGTAATGGTGCCACTATTGTCGCAGACTTTTATATATTGGTAATATAAAGTTTTAGGGTCATCATGGGCTGGACTAAAAGTTGTGGTTTGGGCGTTATTTTTTCCAAAAAATATATTTTGTGTATGTGTTTTATTTATTCTATTTTACTTGTTTTGTTCCCTATAAGGTCAGAAGGATACCTCTGGGGGACATTTTCACTTTTTTTTCTGATTTCCCTATAACTGGGTCTGGTATATTAGCCCCAGTTTCAGGGAAATACAGCCCCCAGCACTGACTGCCAAGCTGATCTGGGTCTGGTAAGACTCAACAGCTCAGGCAGTTACAAAGCCTACGCTGGGAAACAGAAAACCATGAGGCTTCCTGCTAGTTTGTATAGACAGCTTTCTGTAAGCTCTGTATATACAGATGGTATAATCCATCCCTGCCTTCTTAGTGGAAAGCCAGCTACCTCTGACAGTCGGCTCTCCACCTGCACAGTTGTATAATTAGGGCGCGTTCACACGGTATAGGACAAATACCGGCCGGTTTTTGTCCTATGTTTTGCGCCCGTCCCCACGGCCGCGGGGGAGACGGCTTTTCTCCGTGATGAGCGGAGAAGAGCCCCCCCCCCCTCCTACTGAGAAGTCACAGATTCCGTCCAGTTTTCGGACAGAAGATGGTGCTTGCTCAATGTTTTGCCGCCAGACCGCCGGCGGAAAACCCGTGCAGTGGGGACTGCTGCACGGGTTTTCCATAGAGCACAATTGTGCTCATTTTCGGCCGGTTTTTCAGGCGGTCTGAAAAACCGGCCGAAAACCCGTGCCGTGGGGACATGCCCTTAAGGTGCATTCACACGGCAAAGGACAAAAACAGCTCTGTTTTTGCCTCTCATTTCAATCGGTTTTTGGACTGTTTTTGTCACAAAACCGGTCTGTTTTTCGTCTGTTTTAGATTTTTTAACTGTTTTTGGTACTGTTTTTGTCCCGGTTTTCCCAGCGGTTTTTGGACTGTTTTTCAACCTCCAAAAACACATCCACTATAGGTGGGTTTATTCGTCGCTTTTTTCTTTGCAAAAACCGAAAACAGCTCAAAAACCGCGCCAAAAACCACCTGCTACGTTTTGAGCGTTTTACATTGACTCCAATGTTAATTTTCTGTTTAGAAACCGGTCGGAAGAATGTGCATGTTCAATGTTTTGCGTTCCACCGGCGGTCTGAAAAACCGCCCGGCGGAAAAACCGTTCAGTGGGGACTGCAAGGCGGTTTTTCAATTGAAGTCTATGGGAGAGAGTTTGTTGCAGGTTTTCCGACGGTTCCTAAAACCGCAAACCGTCCAAAAACCCTTGCATGCCCTTAGTGTACAGTTGTGATTTCTGCTCGCATGTTCCAGAACGTCAATGCAGTGATGTACAGCCACCACTCGGGCGTTTAAAGTCAATGGTTGACAACTAGGTAATGCCCTGACCCTTGGTAAATTCACAGATATGATGTGATGGACTGAACCATTTTAAAATGATGTTGAGTGCTTACAATTGAATAAACACACACTTTTGTAATTAAGTTTTCGGTTCTAATCTTATCTGGATTTTTAAACACAATTGCTAATGTTTTACAGTTGATTTTATGTATAAATGACATTCCACGTTCATTTTCTGTCATATAAAGTAACTGCCAGAGCCACTTGTTTTCCAAGAATATTTTCTAGTGCATAAAACAACATTTCAGCAATAATGTGATAGACTTGGTAAATTAGGTGTTCTTTATATCGCTTTATGGTACATTAATCTTCATCCCGGCAGAGGTCAATATCCTTTTAGGAAGATATTCACTTCCTACATTAGATCAATTTGTACCCTTTAGGACTCTCCCCCCTCATATCATAAAAATCATTAATCTTGTTCAGCATATATGCATGGCATTTAGCGTATGGCATCTGGTCAAACATTATCATAGATAATTTCTGGCAGGTAAAGATTTATGTTAATTGATAATCTTAACCAAGCAGTCACGCTGGATTGTTGACTAAATGAGCACCTGACCCATATGGAAAAAATGCCTATTAGTCACAATAAGTATTGAAGAGAAGAACATTTTTTGACATTACAGGTGTTTTACCTAAACTTTGTAACTCAAGTTGGGAAGGACAATGACATGACTTGACTGCTGCCATTCTGCTTTTGCCCAGCTTTCTTATTTGCTCGAATATCCTAATCTTTTACAACACACCAGCTACTATGCATATTTGTCTGTATACCGTAGACCTCTGACGAGTGTGTCTTTAAGGGGTCCCAAGTTGATTCTCCCTTTAACAGTAGATGAGAACCTACTCACGTACAGTATATGGTCTGCATGCTGTAGGTGTTGCAATGTCAGCTTGAGTCATGAAAATGGGACACCAGGTCTTCCTCTCACTGGTTGTTTGTGGTGATCTCACCCAACACCTGTAAAGAGTTCCTTTTTATCTTTCACATGGGGCAGGCTTTCCTCTGTGTTCTTCACTTATTGTGTCTCTAGCAACTAGAGACATTACATTAGTTGAGGTTAATGCTAATTTTGGTCTGGGCTGACAATCCATACCTTTATTCCTTCTAACAGTTCAATTTTCAAGGAAATAAATCTGCCAAGTTATTTAATGTCCATTTCAGTGTATACTGAGCTTACACAGAGTCGACCTCTGAGAGACAAGGAAGATCCCTTACATTCCTAAAAAATTTGGGTGAGGGCACTGCACCATAGTAAAGTGAAAACTACAAGAACCCCTGCTTATGAAGGTTTGCACTAAGGGATGTTACAGGTGGTTTTAATATTCTTGTATAGTGCTGAAAGATATAAAGAACATGCTAAAGTGCACACCTAGTGCAAAAATATACAGTATGGTGGGGGAAAGCTTTTACTAAAAACTGCTCACCTGGTTGTGTTGTACAGTTTATGGTACAACACACTTTAGGATGGTATTCAGGTGTCTGGTGGTCCAGTGGTTGAGCTGCCTGTGAATACCTAACATACCTTGGTACTGACGGTGATCAGGCTGAGGAAGAATGATAGGTGTTCATGCGAAACACATTGCCCATTTCTGACCATTTTATGCTTATTACTGTAATTGTGGTTGCCAATAAATGTTTTAATACTTCACCCTATAGCACACCACTTTGTATATCTAGTCTATTAAAATAAAATTCCCTGACACATAGTCCATTGCATAGTCCCACATATAACTTCTTCATTTGGAGATTTCTACAACCTACATACAGGTGGTTTTATATTTGAGGGTATTTTTGTTCTTCGTATATTATTCTACTGGAAACCCGTCATCTCAGTAGCCAACATTTATTCAGAGTCATTAGATGTTCTCAATTGTCTGCAGCCAATTTCAAGATAATAACTAGGGCAATCAGAACCTGATGAGGTAAGGCACAATTACAGAGGAAGGAGGACACAGATAATAAGAGTTTGGCTTGGAATTTAACATGATGTTATTCTTAGGAGAGTGATATTTTTATTTGATTGTAATGTAAAATTGAACATAAAATGAAACTGAAATAAAGCAATCTGTTTTGGGTGAACTGGGTCATACTAGTGGGTGCATTAGAATTGGTATTTTATGACTCTTTTTTATTTAGTGTTTTCTTTGTAGTTGAAAGTTGAATTCATGCAGAAAAAAAACAATTTCCTTTATAGCTGGGGTCTAAATGTTGTAAAAGATCTAATTAGCAGTGAATTATAAATCTGAAACTATGTCCTTATGATATTAACAAAGTACAAGAGATAACCTGTCAAACAATTGATGTTAAGTCAGAAGACAATCACTGATTCACCTTCCAAATGCCCTTTTCACAGGGCCTCACTAAACTGACCTTACAAAGGGGAAGCATATGTACTGTAAACGTGTCCCAAAGTGACAGTTTTGGGAAGGTTTTGAGGATGGATCAGAGGTGGGTTTCAAATGTTTTCAAGCAGATCTTCAGGGATATGCAGTGAAAGTCCATAAGCTTGAAACTGGTCAATTAAAAAAAAAAATTAAATTGTTAAGAGCAGTCTGGGGATTTTTATCACTAGGCACAGCACTGAAGATAAAGCACAAGTTGTTTGCTTAGAAGAGGTTTTGAATATTTTCAGTTAGGGTGCATTCACACGGCAGTGGACAAATACTGGGCGGTTTACCCGGCCGGTATTTGTCCGGTTTTGCGGCCGTCCCCACGGTCGCATGGGCACGGCTTTTCTCCGCGATGAGCGGAGAAGAGCCCTCCCCCTCCCATTGAGGTGTTCATATTCCGTCCGGAAACTGGACGGAAGAATAAACATGCTCAATGTTTTTTGAGCGGCCCGTGGGCGGAAAAACCACCGGGCGGAAAACCCGTGCCGTGGGGACATGCCCTAAGGTCTTCAAGAGAGGTTTAAGTGCACTGCAGAATAATGAGCCCCCTTCATTTGAGTTATAAGAAATGGTTCATGTTTGATAACCCTCACCTATCAAATAACTTAAAAGAAGCTACTTGCCAACCATTCCATTAGTGTGTCAGGAGATTTTAAGCCCTGTTCCTGGGGATGCCCATTTTCTAAGCCCCTGCCCCTTTCAGGGAATGTAATCTGAGAAAGTTGGTAAATAGGTCCAAACTGAATTGCACCAGTGTACCATCTCTGTACTTGCAAATGAAGTATCATACTACTTCAACTTGTAGATTGGATGTATATCCATATATATCCAAAATGGTCCAAGCAGAAAAACAAACAATACAATCCAAGCTTTATTTCATGTGATCAAATATCTGGAAGGGCCTACAATGCTGTTTTGTCTGTCGCATTTTGAGCCAGTAAACGTGTCTGATAAAACAGCATTAAAGGCCTTCCCATGAATTTGGTTACATGAAATAAAGTTTTGATTTCATTGTTTGTTTGTTTTTTTTTGCTGCTCGGACCATTTTGGATATATATGTATAAATATAAACTTTCTTAAAACATACTTTTATTAAGAGTTGGGCAGATTACAATAGAAAAAGTGAAAGCAATTAAGCATAACAAATGAAAAAAAAGAAAACAAGGATCATCTACAAAACGACAATCCAAACTTAACATCATTAACACACGTGGATGTAAACATGAAGACTTAAAAGAAGAAATGGACCACATCTTGACTCTTCAATAATAATTGACTCAAAGCAAGTCAGCATATAATGTTAGGAGCACAGTAACTACAAAATATAAACTTTCTATCTGGAAGCCCTCTGGACTTTGCCCGTTCATCTTTTTAAATTGGTGATTTTTCACTGCTACAGATAAGGTAAAGTGACCTGCATCAGACCACTTTTCACTTTCTTCCGTATTGAATTACTAGATTGGATGTAGCGCAGTTAGAAGTTCTGTATATATCCTGCTTATTTTAATTCTTATTAATACCTTTTGAGTTTCTGAGTATGAAGTACTTTTCTTTGCATACTATCTTAATGTGGGCAGACAATATGCCTTTGGTGTCTTTCCTGCTGAGCTATCGGATGTCTCCCCACTTTGCTCTCCTCTTAGAGCACACAAATTTCCATATAAACAGAGAGCAACCACACGTGCAACTTAATTCTTAACAAGTCCACACATGGTGGATTTTTCCCGCATCAACTTCCTTTCTACTATATTTTTCTACTGATTATACCTGCACAAACCCACAGGTATAATCTGCAGAATAAATTTTGACTAAAGATCGATTTTGAATGTTTGAGTAGGTTTAAAGACAGCTCACCAGGAAGTGGAATTGCCGCTTGCTGGTATCATTAACCCTTGTCTGGCACCATGGGGTCAATGTGACTCCATGCAGATTGCATATGTGATTGATTTTTTTCATGATACCAGACAAGGATTAGAAAGGGAATTGTCATTTAATTGATTAGCCTTAACTACTTGCCGAATTTAAAGAGTACCTATCACCTCCACACAAACACAAAAAATGACAGTAGATGAAATTATGAGACTTTTCTCTAACACACGTCATTAGCAAATCAAAGGGTTTACCTCAATATTACAGTATTCACTTTGTTAGAGATAATTTTCTAGTAGGATTCCTTCTGTGGAAGATACCAACAGTACAGAGGGAGCTGAGGATATAGCTGCTTGTACAGGGTTAATCTCAGTCTCTCACTACATACAGTGCAGCAGGCACAGCACACTTAGGACATAGTGTGACAGGGTTTACCCGTTGCTTCCTACCTCCCCCTCTATAGCACACAGGCATCCATATTACACTGCTGTTAGTGTTATAATATCTAGAACAGAAATAGCAGCCCAGAGCTTACCAGTGCACACATGATATAGATTTGTTGGCCCCCCCTTTCACAGTGGACCCTTCCAGCTCAGAAGCAATTAGTTGTAAAGAGCTGTCAACATAGTGGTCCATCAAGCTGTCATGTGCCGACTTGGTCCGACTTCAGTCCTGTGTTAAAGGTTCAGCACTTAAAAAAAAAAAAAAAATGAATTACAGGTGAAATGCTTTGATTTTCCTAATGAAACATATTTAAGGAAATGTTTGTATGTTAGTCTCCTGTTACTTCAAGATGATAGGCCGTGGCAGTTTATCTCTGCATGGAGGTTCTGGAACACTAATTGTTAAGCTTTGCGAGTGGATAGCCAGCTATCAGAAATAGCTTAGCTCTCCACAGAAAAGACAGGGATGGTTTATAACCATCCCTAGTTTCTTGATCGCATTTTATACAGTGCTCAGTGCCATATACACAGAGAGGCAGGAATCCTGTGTTGGCTTCCTGCTCCTGCCGTTTACCGCTGGATCTTGGTGAATGTCTGAGCTGCTGGGTCTTATCAGACACAGATGAACTCTGCAGGATGTATTTCCCCAGGATCTCCACTGTAATTCGGGCTAATATACCAGCCCCAGTTACAGGGGAAATCACCACAAGGTCTTTCTCTGGTATAATACATAAAACAAAGTAACAAAAAAGCACACACGCCGCTCCTTTTACCTGCCGGACGTGCTCCGGATACCTCCTCATCTCACCTGCTCTCTTCCTCGTCGTTGAGTACGGATTGCCCCCATCCTCCAGATACTTCTTCTGCATTATATATGCTGCAGCTGCCTCTTATTTGCTCTCTCCTATTTACCACAGATGTTTGATAAAGGCCTGACGGTCGAAACGTCACTTGGGCATCTGCATCCTATTTCTTATGATTCACTTATTCTGAATTCTGTGCAGTAATCAGATTATTTTTGTCCTTGATATATTTACTTGCATGGATCATCTTGGCATGATGGAAAAGTGGCACAATTACAAAACTTATTTTAGTGGCACTTTTGCTGTTAAAATATAACTAAATACAAAAAAATAAAATGGAAAAATGGTGGAAAAATTAATACAATAACCAAATGCAAGAAAGCTTTATAGAATTCAAACCTGCATGTACTACTGAAAAGGAAAATGTGCCTGGTCAGGAACTGTTTAAAAATGTAGGCAAAAGTAAATAGTTTAATAGTTTACTGACCACCTCTCTCTGCTCTAACAGGCTCTAGAGCCCAGACTGGGATGGTGACTTCTTGCTGTGTCTTATCAGCAACACAGGAGCATGTTTATTTTATGTACTGACAAACTTTAACCCTTTAGAGCTCTGTAGCCCTGTGCATCGCTGTCTAGGCCCCTCCATTATCAATGTCCATCTAACAGGCTCAGCTAAAAATAAAAGCGCTGATATGCCCATCACTGCTGTAAACCCGCCCACAGACAGAAAGTGGGAGCCTGAAAATGGCTGTGGCTCTGTAAATCAGCATGATGAGAGCATCCCTTTAAGTCTGTCTGGGATTACAAGAAGAGACAGAATGATCTGAGCAAGCTTTATCTACAGAACATCTGTGGTTACTTCTCCAAGATGTTTGGAATAACCTCCCCTCAATTCAAAAAACTGTAAAAT
>JAODAL010009146.1:0-112782 GCA_025379985.1 Phyllomedusa bahiana
TTTTTTAAAATGATTAAAAAATTAGAAAAAAAAAATACCAAAAAAAAAAAAAAAAAAAAAAAAAAAAGAAAAATAAAAAAAAATTGGGGGAAAAAAAAGGCAACAAGGGTATAACTTCTGATGAAGCCGGGTACACGCCAAACGCGTTAAGTTCTGTTTAATGTTTTTAATTTTGCATCGGTAACTCCGTAGCAATTTTAAGAATAAAAACTTTTTAATTGAAAGCCTTTATCCTGGGCTTTTTTTATTTCCACTGCACGTGCGCCGGGTCCGTTTTTCCGTTTTTCCTCTTGGCAATCTTCTCCTACAGCTCCAGAGACCAGCGGCTGCCGTAGTAAGGGCTACGGGATACAAATAGCCCTGCAAGCGCTTATAAGATGTGTTGTGCCTCATATAGCCAACACAAAGGTGAGAAAATCATCACTTCACTATTACCATTGTTACAGTATACAACTGTTGTGCGCCCCCTCTCTTTTTTCTTTTCCCTGCATATACATACTATGTAGAAAGAGCTAAGAAAGATAACAGATCCATTAACAGCAGCTTGCTGATAGGCTCAGTATAAAACATGGACATAGCTGCACAGGAAGCGGTACAATGCTACAGGACACCTATACATGTAAATTACTATGTAAAAAGAGGTAAGAAAGATAACAGATACGTCAACAGCAGCTTGCTGATAGGCTCAGTATAAAACGTGGACATAGTCCGCTGCACAGGAAGAGGTTCAATGCTACAGGACACCTATGGATGTAAAGTACTATGAAGGATGAGCTAAGAAAGATAACAGATCCGTCAACAGCAGCTTGCTCATAGGCTCAGTATAAAACTTGGACATAGCACTGCACAGGAAGAGGTTCAATGCTACATGACACCTATGTATGTAAAATACTATGAAGAAAAAGCTAAGAAAGATAACAGATCCGTCAACAGCAGCTTGCTGATAGGCTCAGTATAAAACGTGGACATAGCTGCACAGGAAGAGGTTCAATGCTACAGGACACCTATGTATGTAAAATACTAATAGAAAAAGCAAAAGGGAAAAAAACCCCAACAAGCTTGCAAATACTCAGTAAAAAGTGGACATAGCTCACGGAAAAAGGTAAAGCTACGGGGCATATGTTTAAAATACTTTAGAGAGAGCTAAGAAAGTAACAGATGTCAAAATTTTTTCTAAAGGGCCCAGTGTACATAAAGTGAATGGAAGACAAATTTCCCCATTGTCGGATGAAAAATTTGGTTTAAGGTAATCTAGTTGGAGGGGGAAAAGGGGGGCCCGTCAAAAGGGCCCTATCTCCATTTCAAAGTATAAAGGAACACTTTTCGCCAAAACGTCCCTACTCTTCCCATGGGTAAGTTATCAGGGTTTGGGTTAGACCCCGGGGGAAATGAGAAGGTTACCTGATAAGGGAACGCTTGGGGAAAATTCCTTAACATTTAAAAAACCCTTTAAAAAAGTACTGAAAGACTTAAAGGAATAAACATTTTAAGGGAAACCGAAACAACTGAACGCAGGCAATTGCACAGTGCACCTAAAAACACGGGGCCCCGGGGAAGGTCATGGCCCCCACCCACCCAAAAAGGGATTTTTGCAGAACGGGGGAAAAAAAAAAGACAATCCCAAAAGTCCAAAAAGGTTAATGGGACGTTTGGGGGGTTATTAGAATCCCCAAGGCCCTAAAAATCTCATAATAAGGGTATTAGAAAGGGGCCCTTTTGGGGGAACCAAAGTTTCCAAAAATTTTTAAAAGGGGTTTATTGGCAGAGACAAGGGTTTTCCAAGGACTTTTTTGTGACATGGGGGACCCCAGTAATGTTTTGGAGGATGTTTTAACTTCCCTTAGGTGACGGACTGGATAAGGCCCCTTCCAGGTAATCGGGATGAAGGGGGTTTTCATGAGAATTTTCCCCTATGGACATGGCTTACATGGGTCTTCTCTAATTACAGGGGGATTTCACTTAAATAGAATAAAAACTTCTTATGATGAAATGAATAAGAAGGGATTTTCTCTATATGAAAGGTATGAAGGGATCTCTCTATGAGACAGGGGATCTTCCTTGTGAATGGACTGGAATACAGGGATCTTCTTATGATAAAGGGACGGATGAAAAGGATCTTCTCAGGGTTTACATGGACGGATACAGGGATCTTTTTAAGGTGGCAGGGACGGATGACATGGATCTTCTCTATGGTGAGAGAGAGAATGACATGGATCTTCTCTATGATGGCATGAAGTGGATAGCATGGATCTTCTCTATGATGACATGCACTGGATGGAATGTATCTTCTCTATGATGGCATTGAGGGGATGATATGGATCCTCTCTATTATAACATGAAGGGGATGATATGGATCTTCTCTATGATGACATGAAGTGGATGACATGGATCCTTTCTTTCATGACATGAAGTGGATGACATGGATCTTCTCTATGATGACATGAATAGAAAATAGGGTTTTCTCTATATGGGATGAATGGAGACAGGGACTTCTCTGATGGTAAAAGGGATGAAGGATCTTCTCATGATGACAGGACGGGAAAGGGGATCTTTCCTATGAAAAGGGGACGGATGAATGATCTTCCTATGGGACGGACTGGATGACATGGACTTCTCAATGGGGCAGGACTGGAAGACAAAGGATCTTCTCTAGGTGGAAAAAAGGGAAGACAGGGATCTTCTCTATGAGGCAGAAGGGGATGCATGGACTTCTCATTACACACGGGATGAAGATCTTCTCTATGATGGCATTGAGGGGATGAAATGGATCCTCCTTTATAACTAAGGGGATAAATAGGGACTTCTCTATGTTACATAAAAGTGGAGAAGGACCCTTTCTTCATACATGAAGTGTTAAAAAGGATCTTCTCAAAATTTGATGAAGTAAAAAATAGGATCTTCTCTATTTTGGAAGAAGGGATGACAGGGATCTTCTCTGATGGATAAAAAGGGAGACAGGGTTTTCTCATGATGACATGAAGTAATGAATGGATCTTCTCTATGAAAAGGGTTTTTGGGATGACATTGATCTTCTCTATGATGACATGAAGTGACATGGATCTTCTCCATGATGGTATGAAGTGGATGACATTGATCTTCTCTATGATGACACGGATCTCCTCTATGATGGCATGAAGTGGATGACATTGATCTTCTCTATGATGGTATGAAGTGGATGATATGGATCTTCTCTATGATGACATGGATCTTCTCTATGATGACATGGATCTTCTCTACGATGACATGAAGTGGATGACATGGGTCTTCTCTATGATGTGATGAATAGGATGATATGGATCTTCTCTATGTGACATAAGGAATGATTTTGGATCTTCTCTTGATGACATGAAGGGAAAAGATATGACCCCTATGAAAAAGTGAAAAACTGGATCTTCCAAAGATTTTAGGACGGAGACATGATCTTCTCTATAATAACATGAAGTGAATGACATGGATCTTCTCTATGATGACATGAAGTGGATGACATGGTTCTTCTCTATGATGACATGAAGTGGATGACATGGGTCTTCTCTAGGATGACATGGATCTTCTCTATGATGATATGGAGGGGATGACATGGGTCTTCTCTATGATGACCTATATCTTCTCTATGATGACATGAATTAGATTATATGGATCTTCTCTAGACAATCAAAAAAGAAGAAGCAGCATAACTGGGGTATTAAACACTTTATTCCTGCATGCCAGCAGTGCGACATTTTAAACCATGTCCAGGTCTTTATCCACCATACATATGTGAATTAGCGCTGCTGTGAAGGTGGAATAAATTTTTTTCAACTTTTTTTGCAGTACCCAGTTATGCTGCTTCTTCCTTTTTAATTCTGTGGATTTGATGTGTTGGCTCTGGAGGTTCAAGGGTGAGGAGCTGTACATATATCTATCTTTTCTACTATTATATTTTTGGGTTCTTGTGCTGCCGGTGTCCTTTGTTATTTTGAAAGTACTGACATGGATCTTTTTTCATGATGACATGGACCCCCTATATGAATGATCCCCCCCCTTTAGAAAATGGATCTCCCTTAAAAGACATGGGCCCCTCTATGAAGCAGGATTTTCCTTTTGATACAAGGAAACTCCTCATAAGACTGGTCTTCCTAATGACATGGACTTCTTTATGATGACATGAAAAAATCCCCAAGATGACATGGACCTTTTCTATGATCAAAGGATCTCCCCTTTTAATGACATGGATCCTCTATGATGACAAGACTCCTTAAGATACATGGACTCCTCTAGAAAAACAAGGACCTTTCTATATCACAAGGGTCTTTTCATATGACATGGTCTTCTCTATGAGACAAACGATCTTCTCTAGATGAACCCATCCCTCATATACAAAGGATCTCCTCAAAGAGAAGGACCTCCTATAAGAAGGATCTCCCAGAGACATGGATATCCTCAATTTACATGGGCCTTCCTTAAAATATGGATCTCCCCTATATAACAAGGCCTTCTCATGGGTAAAATGGGTCTTCCTATGATGACATGGATTCTCTATGATGACATGGATCTCTCTAAAAACATGGGTCTCCTCTAAAGATGACAGGATTCTCTTGATGAATTTACATGGGGTTTTTCTCTTGAAGACATGGATCTCCCTAGATACATGGATCTCCCCATGAAAGACAGGAAAATTCCTTATGCATGGCCCCCCTCTATGATACTTTGGGTCCCTCTATGGATGGGGCATGGATCTCCTCTAATATGACATTTTGGGTCTTTTCTAGAAAAACTGGAAAACTTCGCCCCCTTTATGACAGGATTCCCCCTATGAAATACATGGGCTTCTCTATTAACAGGATCTTCCTAGAAGACTGGATCTTCTCTATTATGACACGGATCCCTCTATGATGACATGAATCTCCCTATGATACATGATCCCTCTAATGACAATGGACCTTCCTAAAGATATGGATCTCCTCTATGTTTACATGGATCTCCCCCTATATAACTGGGCCCTTTTCCCATGATCACATGATCTTTTTCTATGATGACATGTATTTCTCTAAATACAGGATCTTCTCTATGATAACATGGATCTCCTCTATGATGACATGGATCTCCTCTATGATGACATGGACCTTCTCTATGATGACATGGACCTTCTCTATGATGACATGGATCTCCTCTATGATGACAGGATTTTCCCCTAAGAACAGGATCTTTTTCCTATGAGACGTGGTCTTCTCTGTGAGACATGGATCTCCTCATGATGACAGGATCTCCTCTATGATGACAGGGCCTTCCATTAGCATGGGCCCCATGATGACATGGGGTCTCCTCTATAAAAACATGGATTCCTCTAAGATACATGGATTTCTTAGTGACATGGATCTTCCCCTGTGATACATGGGTCTCCTCTAGATGACAGACCTTCTCAGATACATGGGGCCCCCCTAGATGACGGATCTCTCTATGAAAACTGGATCTTCTCTATGATGACACGGAACCCTCTATGATGACAAAAGGGTTCCAATGATGACAAATTTCCCTCTATGAGACATGGACCTTCTCAAAAATGATATGGACTCCTCTAGAAGACATGGCCTCTCTAAATGAATGATCTCCCCTAGATGACAAAAGGATCTCCCTAGATACATGGACCCTTCTCTATTATCACATGGATCTTTTCTAGAACATGGATCTTCTCTAGATACATGGGATTTCTTATGATGACACGGGGTCTCCTCTATGGACATGGAACTCCCCTATGATACATGGGCCTTCTCTATAATGATAGGACTCCCCTAGATACAGGATCCCTCTATGATTACGGACCTTTTCTATATCACTGGATCTTCCTTTAAAGACATGGATCTTTTCCTGATGACATTTCTTTTCTATATGAAACAGATCTCCTCTATGAACAGGGGTCCCCCTCTAATGACATGGACCTTCTCTATAATGATATGGATCTCCTCTATGATGACATGGATCTCCTCTAAGATGACATGGATCTTCTCTATGATGACATTGATCTTCTCTATGATGACACGGATCTCCTCTATGATGACATGGATCTTCTCTGTGATGACATGGATCTCCTCTATAATGACATGGACCTTCTCTATGATGACATGGATCTTCTCTAAGACAGGGTCTCTCCCATAAAAACATGGATCCTCTCTATGAGACACGGATGTCCCAAAATTACATGGACTTCTCTATGAGGGCATTCCCTTTCTAAAATGACGAATCTCCCCCTATGAACATGGGGCTTCGCTATATGACATGGATCTTCTCTATGATGACATGGACTGGATGATATGGATCTTCTCTATGATGACATGGATCTTCTCTATGATGACATGGATCTTCTCTATGATGACATGGATCTCCTCTATGATGACATGGATCTCCTCTATGATGACATGGACCTTCTCTATGATGACATGGATCTTCTCTATGATGACATGGATCTTCTCTATGATGACATGGATCTTCTCTATGATGACATGGATCTCCTCTATGATGACATGGATCTCCTCTAAATGCAATTTCCTGATCCTCCTCTATGATGACATTTGGAAACCTTTTCCCAAGTCACATGGATCTTCTCTATGATGACATGGATCTCCTCTATGATGACATGGATCTCCTCTATGATGACATGGATCTTCTCTATGATGACATGGATCTCCTCTATGATGACATGGATCTCCTCTATGATGACATGGATCTTCTCTATGATGACATGGATTTTGATGACATGGAATCTCCCTATATGACAATGGATCTCCTCTATAATGACTTGATCTCCCTAGATGAAAAAGGATCTCCCCTATGATGACATGGATTCTCCTTAAAGACATGACCCCTCTTTGATAAAGGATCTCCTCTATGATGACATGGATCTCCTCTATGATGACATGGATCTCCTCTATGATGACATGGATCTCCTCTATGATGACATGGACCTTCTCTATGATGACATGAGGGGCTCTTCCCCTATGATGACAGGATCTTCTCATGTTACATTGATCTCTCTATAGACAGGATCTCCCCTATGATGACATGGATCTTCTCTATGATGACATGGACCTTCTCTATGATACATGATCTTTTCTTAGACTGGATCTCTCTAAATGATGATCTTCTCATGATTACATGGATCTTCTCTAGATGACAGGGGACTCCTCTTAAGACATGGATCCCTTGATACATGGATCTTCTCTAATACATGGACTCCTCTAAGATGACATGGATCTTTTCCCTGTGACATGGACTCCTTATAATGAATGGATCTTTTCTAGATGACATGGATCTTCCAAACAAACCCTCTTGGGGTACATGGATCTTCCCTTGATGACATGGGTCTTCTCTATGAGCGGGGGAAATGGATTTCTCATGAGACATGGTCTCCCTTAAAGACATGGGTTTCCTTCGCTTATATTGACATGGATTTCTCTAGAACATTGCCCGGGTGAAGGATCTCCTCATGATGAAATGGGCTTCTCTAATAATGGATCTTCTCTATGATGAAAAGGGGGGGGTCCCTCAGATGACATGGATCTTTTCCCATGATGACAAAAGGATCTTTCCCCTATGATACATGGGCTTCTCTAGTGACATGGGTTTTTTCCCCTTAAAAAAGGACCCAAAAAAGGGGTCTTCTCTAGTTATTTACATGGATCTCCTCTATGATGACATGGGTCCCCTATGATGACAGGACTTCTCTAGATGACATGGGCTCCTCTAGATGCAGGACTTTTCTATGATGAAAAAGGATCTTCTTTTCTATTTTAGAAACATGGGTCCCTTATGATTGACATGGGGTCTCCCCCTATGATGACATGGACCTTCTGTAAAATAGAGTATGGATCTTTTTCTATGAAAGACAGGATCTTCCTGTGATTTCAGGATCTTCTGTGATGACATGGATCTTCCAGATACATGGCTTCTCTATGATGAATGGATCTCCTCTATGATGACGGATCTTCGCTATGATGAAAGGGTCTTCTCTATATGACATGGAAATGGGGGACATGGGTCCCTCTAAAAGAATTTCTCTATGAGACATGGATCTCCTCTATGAGACATGGATTTTTCCCATGATGACATGGATCTTTCATAACAGATCCCTCTTGACACATGGACCTTCCTATGATGACAGGATCTTCTCATATGCATGGGAATTGACATGGGTCTCCCCTATGATACATTGATCTTCTCTATGATGACATGGATATCCTCTATGATGACATGGATCTCCTCTAAGATGACATGGATATCCTCTATGATGACATGGATCTCCTCTTTGATGCCATGGAGTTGATAACATAGATATTCTCCATGATGACATGGCTCTTATCTATGATGACATGAAGTGGATGATATGGATCTTCTCTATGATGACATGAAGTGGATGATAAGGATCTTCTCTGCATTGAGGGCAACTCTTTGAATATGCTCTCCACTCAGGCTAGTTGAGTAGTTTCCCTGTCAGGGCACAATGTCTGAATGGGACATGGAGAAAGTGCATGTATGATGCTGACTATTCGCTTTTCAGAGGATGGACCTATCATAGAGGGCAGAGTGACCTGGTTGGGCCTCCCAGGGTCCAGGGCCATAAGCCTTAAATCTTCTGGGCCCCACACGTCCATAAACAAAAATTCCAAATGATGGAAAATGGTTCTATCTATCTGAACTTGAAACAGAGGGTTGTTACAGTGTATCTATAGCGGTAAGAGGGTCTGTAAATGTTTACAGTGATACATTGTTACGCTCCCTCAGCTGTGTGAGCAGGACCAGGTTAAGAATGGTTTCCGCTCCTGACTGACACAAAGTATTATAGAAACTTTTTTGTTATGTGATGACTACAGAGGTGCTCCAATGATATCAATTTTGTGGCGTACCTATAAAATATTCCAAAAATGTCCATTTCTTGAACCCCCTCCAGATCTGGAGAACATGGAGCCTTCCATTACAGTCTATGGGGAGTTATGGAAACAGGGAGCTGGTGCCAACAATGTGCAAAAAATTGCGATTTCATGGAATAAACCAGAAAAATATGCAGCGTAATCCGTAAGAAGCCTGGAGGACGACTGACTGAGCCTCTGATGTGAGGTCCTCAGACCCAAGGCCTCCTCCATGGACGGCAGACATTCCTCCGAACATGTGTAAGGTCTAGCCGCACCTCGTGACCACAGATCAGAATGTGAGGAACGGCGAGACGCGGACGAGAGATTGAAGCCCATCCAACAACGGCCATGGCCGGATGGAACGTGGGCTGGAAAGAGCTGCAAACACGGCCACGGTCTGGTGGGAATATCTGGGAGATGCTCCGAAGAGACTGCAGCCCTGTCCCAGCAGTCACAGAGGGGAGTCCCCGAGAGGGACAGGGGCTTGTGCTATAGAACCGAGAGTCTCAGAGGAGCTCAACAAACAGGTGGTCCCCAGAGACTGCTGAGTGAGCCCAGAGCCCTCCTGTACCACAGGGCACCCGCGCTGTCTCTGACTCTCTACCTCTCTCTGCCTCTCCCCATGCTTCTCTATCTCTGTCTATCTTCCTCTGTCTTTCTCTCATTGTATATCTCTCTGATTTTCTCTCTCTTTATCTCTCTCTTCCACTGTCTTTTTTACTTTCTCTCTCTCTATTTCTTTCTGTTTTTCTCTCCCTTTCTTCTTTCTTTCTTTCTCCCTCTCTCTATCTCTTTCTCTCTCTGTGTCTTTGTTTTTCATTCTCTTTTTCTCTTACTCTCTCTCTCGGTCTTTCTTCTTCTCTCTGTCTCTGTTTCTCTTTCTCTCTCCTTATAGCTCCCTCTCTCCATCTCCCTCTTTCTCCCTCTCCAACTGTTTCTCTATTTTTCCCGCTCTTTCTTTCTCTCCCGCTGTCGCTCTCACTCTCTTTCTCTTTGTCTCTCTCTGTCTCTTTCTCCCTATCACTCTCTATCTTTCTCTCTTTTTTCTCTCTTCTCTCATTCCCTCTTTCTCTGTCTCTTTCTCTATCTCCCTGTCTCTCTTTTTCTCTCTATCTCTCTCTTTCACCTTCTCTCTTTCTTTCTTTCTTTCTCTCTCTTTCTCTCTTCTCTCTCTTTTATCCCTCACTCTTTTTTTTATATCTCTCCCTATATCTCTCCTTCTGTCTCTCTGCCTCTGTCACTCTCCCTCTGTCTCACTCTATGTCTCTTTCTCTCCCTCTTTCTCTGTCTCTCTCTCCTTTACCCCCTCTGTCTCTCTTTTTCTCTCTCTTTCTTTCTCTTTTTCTCTCTCTTTTGTTCTATTTTTCTCTCTCTTTCTTTCTCTTTTTCTCTCTCCTCTTTCTCTTGCTATCTCTCCCTGTCTTTCCTTCATTCTCTCTCTGTATTGCTCTTTCTCCTTCTCTCTCTTTCTCTCCTTATTTCTTTCTCTCTCACTTTCTCTTTATCTCTTTCTGTATCTCTCTCTATTTCTCTCTTTCTTTCTCCTTCTCTCTCTCCCTCCCTTTTAATATCTGTTTCTTTCTCTCTCTCCTCTCTCTCTATTCTCTCTCTCTGCCTCTCTGTCTTTTTCTCTTTTTTTCCTCCTTCTCTCTCCCTCCCTTTTTATCTCTCTCCTCTGTCCACTCTCTCTGACTCTCTCTCTCTCTCCCTCTGTCTCTCTTTTTCTTTCTCTCCCTCTGTCTCTCTCTTTCTCTCCCTCTGTCTCTCTCTTTCTCTTTCTCGTTCTCTCTCAGTGTACGGGGGAGACTCCTGCAGACTCCAACATACAATGCAGATAATCTATGGTCAGTAACCATAACTGTGCCCTAGGAAAATGGTGATACATTCTAAAACATGGGTGAGGAACAGAGCTTGGTCCTAATAGAGCAGGGCTGCGGTGTAAAGCATGGTGGAAAAAACTTGTTTCATTTTCTTATGACTCCAGACTCCTGCAGACTCTAATAGACAATGTGACAAATCTGTGGTCAGTGATCATAGCTGTTCCCTAATAGAAATAAGCGAAGAACAGAGCTGCAGTGTAAAGCATGGGGGAGAGTCAGAGCTGGAGCCTGTGCCCAAGTAAAGCAGAGCTGCAGTGTAAAGCATGGGGGAGAGTCAGAGCTGGAGCCTGTGTCCTAGTAAAGCAGAGCTGCAGTGTAAAGGATGTAGGGGAGTCAGAGCTGGAGCCTGCGACCAAGTAAAGCAGAGCTGCAGTGTAAAGCATGGGGGGGAAAATCCCGAGCTGGAGCCTGTGCCCTATGTAAAGCAGGAGGGGAGAGAGCTGGAGCCTTTTGCCCCGAAAGCAGCTGCAATGTAAAGCATGAGGGAGAGTCAGGCTGGAACCCCGTGTCCTAGTAAAGCAAGTGCATGTAAAGAAGGGGAAAGTCAGAGCTGGAGCCTGTGCCCAGAAGCAGAGCTGCAGTGTAAAGCATGGGGGAGAGTCAGAGCTGGAGCCTGTGCCCAAGTAAAGCATGGGGGAGAGTCAGAGCTGGGCCTGTGCTGAAACAAGTGAAAGATGGGGGAGAGTCAGAGCTGAACCTGGGGTCCTATAAAGCAGAGCTGCAATGTAAAGCATGGGGGAGTCAGAGCTGGAGCCTGTGCCCAAGTAAAGCAGAGCTGCAGTGTAAAGCATGGGGGGAGTCAAGCTGGAAGCCTTGTGATCCTAGTTAAAGAGGCAAAAAGCTGCAGTGTAAAGATGAGGGGGAGTCAGAGCTGGAGCCTGGCCCTAGTAAAGCCCGAGCTGCAGTGTTTAAAATATGGGGAGAGTCAGGTGGACCTGGCCCTAGTAAAGCAGAGCTGCAGTGTAAATAAAGTGGGATAGTAATAGATGTAGCCTGAGACCTAGTAAAGCAGAGCTGCAGTGTAAAGTATGGTGGAGAGTCAGAGCTGGAGCCTGCGCCCTAGTAAAGCAGAGCTGCAGTGTAAAGTATGGGGGAGAGTCAGAGCTTGGTGACCTGGTCCTAGTAAAGCAGAGCTGCATGTAAAGAATGGGGGAGAGTAAAAGCTGAGCCTTTTCTTATTAAAGCAGAGCTGCAGTTAAAGAAGGGGGAGAGTTTAGAGCTGAGGCCCTGCGCCTAGTAAAAGCAAGGGATGGGGGAGTCAGAGCTGGAGCCTGTGTCCTAGTAAAGCAGAGCTGCAGTGTAAAGCATGGGGGAGAGTCCGAGTCTCTTCTCCTCGTTGTCCCCTAGTAGAGCGCGGCTGCCATGTAAAGCATGGGGGAGCGACATTAGATACCCGCAGTGTAATCGCCATCTTCCCCTATCACATGTTATGGGGAGGGGGGGGGGGGGGATTTTCCCAGTGCCCCCCTCTGAGGTGTCACGTGATGTGTTATGACTTGGGATCAGCGTCGGCGGTGCTGTCACACCGCAGCATCACTCTAATCACTTCTGACTTTTTATAGGGGGGGGGGGTGATTTTTTGGGGTTGTTTTTTTTTATTTTTTTTTAGCAGAATGCGAGGTCTCGTCGGCCGCACATCTGGAGGTCGGTCAGTCGGAGGACATCTGATCCCTCCACCGCTTTCCTAGAAGAGATCCCTGTGGGGCTGTGAGCCGGATTGTTATGACATGTAATGACAACATCTTTTATCTGCTTGCTCGCACCATTGGTGGTCCGGGGCGCGCTCGTCACGGCTTATGTACCTTCCGCCCGTCTCGTCGGCAGCGCCGTGTTTTAACGCCTTTTCCCCCCGGTGTCCGCGCAGCTGTAGTTTTCACACAATCATCAGACGTTTCCAATAACAGTGAAAACAAAAAAAGGGATCAAAAGTTTAGCAAGTGCTGTATTTATAGCTTCGCTTTTCTGCTGTCCCTATGACAACTATTCCTGTCATCGGCTCTAGCAGCCCACCTGGTCGATAGGTTTTATCGTAAGTGCAATGAAGCTTTATGGGGTGACTGTGGGAGTGGGGGACAATCATTTTTGTCCTTGTTTTGGGGTCCTTGTAGCTACACAGCGGTAATATGTCTGGATCTGGTACTCACAATCCCCCTGGCTTCACTAGCCCCAGCTGAGGGAACAGTGCTCTGCAGCCTAGCACTGCTTTTCTCTTAGATGACACTGATGTTGCATGTCACAGATGGAACAGACATCAGAGACGTCACCAAGTCCTCATTTTCACCAGGTCTTCTGGCTGCCTTTATTGTTACACATCAACAGCATCGATGTCACAGATGGAACACACCTATTGTATCTGGTATCCCCTGGTCTCAGCTGTTCCTTGCTCCTTTTCACTGTTTTCCTCAATTCCACCAATGTCACAGATGTCACTAAATCCTCTGTTACATACCAATGTCAGTGATGTCACAGATGGAACACACGTCACACAGTCCTTTATTGTATCTGGTATCCCTTGGTCTCCGCTGTTTCTTGCTTCTTTTCACTGTTTCACTCAATTCCACCACTGTCACAGATGTCACTGAGTCTTCTCTTACACAGCAAATGTCCAGGATACAACAAATGGATGACCAGATGACACAGACTCAGCCTGGTCTCACGTTCATGGGGCTTCTCTCTCGATTGCACAACCAATCCTACTGATAAGTCAACAGATGTCCACCGAATCTTCGCGTATTCATGTCCCTGGTCTCAGCTGTTCATGGCTTCTTCTCACTATTGCACACCAATTCTACTGATGTCACAGATGTCACCGAATTCGCTGTTCTGTCCCTGGTCTCAGCTGTTCCTGACTGTTTGTGTTACTCACCAGTTTCACTAGTGTCACAGAGGGAACAGTTGACACAGATGTCACTAAGTTTTCTTTTGTACAAGGCATCCCTTCTTTTCACTGTTGCACACCAATTCCACCGGTGTCATAGATGTCACTAAGTCTTCTGGTCTAAGCTGTTCCTGGTTGCTCTTCACTGTTACACACCAGTTCCACACATGTCACAGATGGAAAAGATGACACATATATCACTAAGTTTTTTTTTTACAAGGCTTCCCCTAATCTTAGCTTTTCCTGGCTTCTTCTTACTGTTGCACACCAATACCACACATGTCACAGATAGAACAGATGTCACTAAGTTTTCTTCTATACCAGGCATCCTCTGGTCGTAGCTGTTCCTGGTTGTTCCTCACTGTTACACACATACAATCTAATGATGTCACAGATGGAACAGATGTCACAGATGTCACTATGTTTTCTTTTGCACAAGGCATCCCTGGTCTTAGCTGTTCCTGGCTACTTCTCCCTGTTACACACACATTCTAATGATGTCACAGATGGAACAGAGGATCTGTGACCTCTCCTGACAGGTCTGTTTTAGTAAATCCTTGCGTTCCTTGTGAAATAACAATCCTGGAGCCTCTTCTCTTCTGACTCTGTGTTGTGCTGTTCCTCTGTTCTTCCTCCTGGTAATGTATTACTATAACTTGGCACTCAATCCATGCAGTGTTGGACTGGGGTGACTAGGGCCCACAAGTTGAGTTGACTCTAGGGGCCCACCAGTTGAGTTTTTATGGGCCCACAGGTTGGGTTGACTCTAGTGGCCTAACAGTTGAGTTTTTCTGGCCCCACCGGGGGGAGTTTATTTAGGGGCCCACCTAGTTTTTTGCCCCGGGTTTTGTGACTTAGGGTGCCCACCTTGTTTCTTGGGCCCTTTTTACCTCTGTTTCCCCTGGTTTTTGGCCCCCCTGAGGAGTTTATATTTTGCCCCCCTTTCAATTTAATACTTTAGGTCCCACCCTGCTCGGCCCACATTTTCCCCTTTTTCCCGGGCCAGTCTGAGCCTGAATCCATGGGTTTCCAATATGTCCCCAACCTCTGTGGTGGGGTCATCATATGAGGTCATCATATGAGGTCATCATATGAGGTCATCATTCATCGGGGTCATCATATGAGTCCGTCCAAAGACCACCAGGGTTTATGTCAGTACTGACACCTGTGGTTGTCCACCTGAAAGACCCCCACTCCTGCCACCACTCATACCCATCCAACATGGTGGTTCCTGCTCCCAGCCCGCTGTCCTGTAGTCCTACAAAGCAAAGATGAGGCCGAAATAAACTTTGGTGCGGTCAAATCTAAAGTGTTGACTCACAGTGACTGGGAAATATCCACGTGGATTCCGGAACTTTCAAGTGAGAAGATTCGTCCCCCCCCACCCACACCCAGATGTTCTCGGCTTTGGACCTGTCCCTGTGTATGAGCCCCATCATCCTCCCCCCGCCACCGCACACACCGCTAATCTCTGAGAGGATCTCCCGACCTCTTAGGATAATTTATGAGACAAAGACTTATCAACAGGGTGATGGAGGAATTTATGTGTAGGAGCAAAAAACGTGTAAACTGTTCTGCAAGCGAAGCCGCCAGGGAACATCCTGTTGTGATTTTATGGAATTTTTATTGAAGTGAATAATGGAGCAGTCATCTGCTGGTGTCAGGCCTGGAGAACCACAGCCCCGCTGACGCTCTCTGTTATCAGCCGGCGAGTATGCAAATCATAGGCCCCGCCCACTCTACAGCCATGGGGGCAAGAACAGAACACGTCTGTATGACAGAATGGTACATCAGATTATCAACTTGTTACTACCCCCAAAATGTATCCCCTAAAAATCCTAACTAATTCAGGGCTACAGTTATGGTTAGGGTTAGAGATCAGGTTAGTGTAAGGGATAGGGTTAGAGATAGGATTAGTGTTAGGGATAGGAATAGGGTTAAAGATAGGGATAGGGTTAGTTTTAGGGATAAGGTTAGAGATAGGGTTAGAGATAGGGAGAGGATGAGCGATATGTATAGGGTTAGCAAAAAGGATAGGGTAAGCAATAGGGATAGCATTAGTGTTAGTGATAGGGTTAGTGTTAGGGTTAGCAATAGGGATAGGGTTAGCACTAGGGATAGGGTTAGTGATAGGGTAAGTGATAGGGTTAGTGTTAGGGGTAGGGTCAGTGTTAGGAGTAGTGTCAATGTTAGGAATAGAGTTAGATATAGGCATAAGATTGACATTAGTGATAGGGTAAGAGATAGGGATAGTAGGGATAGGGTAAGAGATAGGGATAGGGTTAGAGATAGGGATAGGGTAAGAGATAGGGATAGGGTTAGAGATAGGGTTAGGGTAAGAGATAGAGATAGGGTTAGAGATAGGGATAGGGTTAGAGATAGGGATAGGGTTAGAGATAGGGATAGGGTTAGAGATAGAGATAGGGTTAGAGATAGGGATAGGGTAAGAGATAGGGTTAGGGTTAGAGATAGGGATAGGGTTAGAGATAGTGATAGGGATAGGGTAAGAGATAGAGATAGGGTTAGAGATAGGGATAGGGTTAGAGATAGGGATAGGGTAAGAGATAGGGTTAGGGTAACAGATAGAGATAGGGTTTAGATGATCAGGGAATAGGGTTTAGAGATAGGGATAGGGTTAAGATAGGGATAAGGGTTATGAGATAGGGAGAAGGGTAAGAGATAGTGAAGGTTATGAGATAGGGAATAATAAGGGTTAGAGATAGGGATAGGGTTAGAGATAGGGGGGGGGGAAAAAAATAGGTTAGATGAGATAGGGAGTAGGGTTAAGATAGGGAATAGTGGTAGAGATAGTGAAAGGGTTAGAGATAGTGAAAGGGTTAGAGATAGGGAGAGGGTAAGAGATAGTGAAAGGGTTAGAGATAGGGATAGGGTTAGAGATAGGGATAGGGTTAGAGATAGGGAGAAGGTTAGAGATAGTGATAGGGTAAGAGTTAGGGATAGGGTAAGAGATAGGGAGAGGGTTACAGATAGAGATAGGGATAGGGTAAGAGATAGGGAGAGGGTTAGAGATAGGGATAGGGTTAGAGATAGGGATAGGGTAAGAGATAGAGATAGGGTTAGAGATAGGGAGAGGGTTAGAGATAGGGATAGTTGTTAGAGATAGGGATAGAGATAGGGATAGGGTTAGAGATAGGGATAGGGTTAGAGATAGGGATAGGGTAAGAGATAGAGATAGGGTAAGAGATAGGGATAGGGATAGGGTTAGAGATAGGGTTAGAGATAGGGATAGGCTTAGAGATAGGGATAGTTGTTAGAGATAGGGATAGAGATAGGGATAGGGTTAGAGATAGGGAGAGGGTTAGAGATAGGGATAGTTGTTAGAGATAGGGATAGAGATAGGGATAGGGTTAGAGATAGGGATAGGGTTAGAGATAGGGATAGGGTAAGAGATAGGGAGAGGGTTAGAGATAGGGATAGGGTAAGAGATAGGGAGAGGGTTAGAGATAGGGATAGGGTTAGAGATAGGGATAGGGTTAGAGATAGGGAGAGGGTTAGAGATAGGGATAGTTGTTAGAGATAGGGATAGAGATAGGGATCGGTGTACGCGCACGGGTCACTTAACGCTCACGTGGCAAGTTAAAGTCTGCACTTGCACTCTCACTGTACTCCAACGTATCCTACAAGAACGCTCACGTTCAACCCTTGTAACTCTCCTGCACTGCAGCTAAAGAACTCGTCACGCGCCACCGTGTACCTGCGCACGGGCACTCTCACTTTACCGCTCACTGTCACTCTCACGGGACCTCTCAGTGGCACGCGTCAAACTTTACCTCGTCACTTTCACTTTACCTGCTCAGTTGCTCGCGCACTGTCAAGTGAAACGCCTCTTAACAAAATAACGCGCACTCGCACTTGTACAGTCTCAACTGTCAATTACCTATAACTACCCCCACCGCAACACTGCCATGGTTACCCGACCGGGCTCGCGAAAGCAAAATGAAATCGATGTATAGGGAAAAAACGACTAGAGTGAAAATGGTGCAAACCCACAACCTGAGTATTTATCACAAGTAATGATAGAACCAGTGTGGAGGAGGCGCTCACGAGTCCTGTAGCAGCCCACGACAGAGTGATACTGTCAAACTACTGTGAATTCTGTAGTTAAACAATCCAAAGATTCAATAAATTGCGTCTTCCCTGGTTTGTGGCTTTTACCCTTATGAGGTAAAAAGCTTTTTTCTCGGGCTTCCAGCCTCATGGACTTTTCCAGAAGAAGATTTCCACAGACGGTGCCGGGATTCCTCAGGCCGACACAGGGAATGTCAGATAAAAGATGGAGGGATTCCCTCCAGACGAGTAGCAGAAAGGTCATAGATGGCAGAAAGATTCACGGCCTCTAGAACACATCTGTCTCCACTCCAAGAAATATGGGAGCAAAGAAGAAAACAATGGACAAACCCACAACCTCTGTGATGCATGGAGAGTGCGCGCCGTGCTGTGCTCTGCACAGTGATGCCCCAAATTGGGGTAAAACTATTATGTGTCCCTATAGGAAAAGCAGAATGTGACAGGATTTCCTGCAACTGCCACTAGGGGCATCTACTACATGTGCTCCAATACTAGGAGCTGTAGAACCCTTCCCACCACAGCCTATTTTTTCTCTTTTTCATAGATAGTCGTATGAGGGCTTGTTTTTTGCGGGACAAGATGTACTTTTTAATCCTTTAAGATCACGGCCATTTTCCTATATTTTTGGTTTTTGTTTTTACCTCCCCCCTTTCCAAGAGCCATAACTTTTTTATATTTTTCCATCTACACAGCTATATGAGGGCTTGTTTTTTGCAGGACAAGATGTAATTCTTAATCCTTTAAGGTCGCAACCATTTTCCTATATTTTTGGTTCCCGTTTTTCACTCCCCGCTTTCCAAGAGCCATAACTTTTTTATATTTTCCCATCTAAGTAGCTATATGAGTGCTTGTTTTTTGCGGGACAAGATGTACTTTTTAATCCCTTAATGTCGCAGCCATTTTCATATTTTTTTGGTTTTAATTTTTTCCTCCTCTCCCACTTTCCAAGAGCCATAACTTTTTTATATTTTTCCGTCTACACAGCTATATGAGTGCTTGTTTTTTGCGGGACAAGATGTACTTTTTAATCCTTTAAGGTTGCAGCCATTTTCGTATATTTTTGGGTTTTTTCACCCCACTTTCCAAGAGCCATAACTTTTTTAGATTTTTCCAGCTACATAGCTATATGAGTGCTTGTTTTTTGCGGGACAAGATGTAATTTTTAACCCCTTAAGGTCACAACCATTTTCGTATATTTTTGGTTTTCATTTTTTCCTCCCCGCTTTCCAAGACCCATAACTTTTTTTAAATTTTCCGTCTAAATAGCTATATAGGGGCTTGTTTTTTGCAGGAAAAAATGTAATGTTTAATGGTGCCATTGTCCATAACATATAATGCACTGGAAAATCACAATAAAATTCTATGTGTGGTGTAAAATGAAAAAAAAAAATGCACTTGCAACTTTTTTTGTGGGGGTTTAGCTTTTGTGGAGTTCTGCAGGTTTATAGGATTCTGGTGATACTAAATATGTAGAGGATTCATTATGTTTTAATAACCTGAAAAAAAGTTTTGATTTGTTAAAATTTTTTGTTGAAATGCCATTTTTTCTGACCGGTATTTTTTGGGTTTTTCCACTTATGAACCTGAGTGAGGGCTCTTTTTTTTAGGGCTAAAGTGTAGAGTCTTTTTGTACCATTTTGTACCATTTTGCTAACTTTTTGATCACCATTTATTCTGATTTTTAAGGAGACCAGAAATTACCAAAAAATAAACACAATTTTGATCATGGAATTTTTTTTCCACTGTGGTGTTCAGTGTACAGGATAACGATGGTTATATTTTAATAGATCGGACTTTTTCGAATGCGGCGATGCCGAATATGTCAGTGTTTTATTTATTTTATTTTTAACTTTTAACATGTATTATTTTTTTTGCCGCGACATCTAAAGTGTTAACATCAGGGATCAGAGCCAGCTCCGTTTCCTGCTGTTGTCGACTGTAATGAACAGCATATGGGGTGAGCTCAGCACGTGAGCCCGCTTTATACACCCTTCACACTTCAAATGAGTGATAAGGTTAATGTTGTCATTGACCATACCATATTATGGACTGGGAGACTCAAAAAATTCTGAGTGGAATGTGAAAAAATAATCGCATTTGTGCCATGTTTGCGGGGTTTTTGTTTTTACAGCGTTCACTCTTCAGTATAAATGATATGTTCTTTGTATTCTTTGTATTCTGCAGGTCGGTACGATTCCAGTGACACCAAATATGTAAGGTTTTCGTGCAGATCGGTGGACCAAGTTGTTGCTCCTATTACTTCCTGCCAATGGTAGGATATAATAGGAGCAACAACATGGCAGCTATGGAAGCCTTCATTAGTCTTCCGGCTGACATGGCAACCGCTCTGCACCCCTCGATCTTGTTGTAGGAGGGCGGGGACGATCTGAAAAAGGAATGGTGCACCGTTCCTCATTCATTTAGACGCCTCAGCGTCTAAAGGGTTAAACAACAGGGATGGGAGCAGTCCCCGAACCTGGCTCATAGCGGCGGGTGTCAGCTGTAATAGCGAGTGTGCCCGCTCCATAGCTTTTACCAACACTATGACGCAACATTACAGAGTTCACCCACTGGCACCATTATGTCGTATGTTACAGCTGACACTCTGCTATTGTGGTCATGGTTGGAGAAATGTCCATTCTCCCCCACTTAGATGCTGCAGTCAATAGCGACCGTGGCATCTAAGTGGTTGGACAGAGAACGGAGGTTCCCCGTCACCCCATCGGCTTTGCCGCAGCTTTTCTGGCAATATAGGCTGATTTCATTGGTTTTCAGCGAACATGCCCCTGGAGGTGAAGTGTGAATTAGGGAAAAAACTTCCTCACTTCTGTGGTGGTGTACAGCAGAGGGTTTGGAACTCTGTATCAGGCAAACAAGGCTCCAGCAATTGCATGCTATAAGGCTCATTCCCGTCTCATAGAGTAACAGCCTATCGCTAGAAGAAGCCATCATCTCATGATTAACGGGGGGTCTGACCCCTGACACTTCCACCGGTCCTAGAAATGAAGGAGCCACAGCGCTGAAGAGCTCCTATCCACCCAGCCCCATTCACTTGAATAGGACAGAGCACAGTATCCAGGAGCTTATTGCATGCTGCATATGCCTTCAGTCAGCTCTCTAGCTCGCTCTAGTGGCTGCATACTATATTTGTATAGAACTTCATGTGGAATCTGTATGCAGTCAGCTCTCTAGCTGCGCGCCCCTAGTTGGGCCACAAACTAATCCTAACAATAGACTTCATGTCGGGAATCTGTAGGTCAGTCAGCTCTCTGGCTCGCCCTAGTGGCCGCATACTATATCTACATAGAACGTCATATGGAATCTGTATGCAGTCAGCTCTCTAGCCCTCCCTAGTGGCCACATACTATATTTACATAGATCTTCATGTGGAATCTGTATGCAGTCAGCTCTCTGGCTCGCTCTAGTGGCCACATACTATATTTACATAGATCTTCATGTGGAATCTGTATGCAGTCAACTCTCTAGCCCTCCCTAGTGGCCACATACTATATTTACATAGAACTTCATGTGGAATCTGTATGCAAGTCAGCTCTCTAGCTCCCCCCTAGTGGCCGCATACTATATCTTACATAGGAAACTTCATGTGGAAATCTGTATGCAGTCAGCTCTCTAGATCCCCCTAGTGGCTGCATACTATATTTGCATAGAACTTCATGTGGAATCTGTATGCAGTCAACTCTCTAGCTCCCCCCTAGTGGCCACATACTATATCTACATAGGACTTCATGTGGAATCTGTATGCAGTCAGCTCTCTAGTTCCCCCTAGTGGCTGCATACTATATGTGCATAGAAATTCATGTGGAATCTGTATGCAGTCAACTCACTCCCTAGTGGGCGCATACAAAATCCAACATAGAACTTCAATGTGATCTGTTTGCAGTCAGCTCTCTAGCTCCCCCTAGTGGTCGCATACTATATCTACATAGAACTTCATGTGGAATCTGTATGCAGTCAGCTCTCTAGCTCGCCCTAGTGGTTGCATACTATATCTTCATAGGACTTCATGTGGAATCTGTATGCAGTCAGCTCTCTAGCTCGCCCTAGTGGTAGCTGTAGGTAACTAGAACTTTTTAATTGAACTTTGGAGTTTTGTATCGGAAAATGGGAGCCCTGATCCGTGAGAAGGATTTTAGATTCTAGAGGTGATATTTATTGGAAGCTTTTGGGAATTTGGCGCCCTCCTGGCTGAGCTGCTTCAGTGCAGGTGCTGATGGGAATAAGCAGCCAGTTCCGGATCCCGGGCCTCGTTCCTCATCCTCCATTGTACAGGGCTTTGTTGAATGTGGCTTCTCCGCAGAGCGATGACTTTAAAAGGTAATCTGCGCCGTCCCCCTGAGGTTTTGCTGTCTGGGGTCTCTTTTTTTTTTTTTTTTCGGTCCATACATTCCATGAGCGCGGCATCACATCCAGGGCCGGAGTGAGAGATGGCTTTTGCTATCTCCGAGTCAGACTTCCCATCATTTGCCTAAGATCCTGGCTGGCTTCTCCTTCCTCCTCCTCCCGCCAGGTTTACTCTCACATCTCATTCCTGCCATAGTTTGGATGCACAAACTCGCTTATAAAATCCACATTTCCAGGATTCTTTCCGCCCACCCCCCCACGCGGTAGAATATACAAAGACGGGACGAGGAGTAAACACTTTTTGGTGCTAATCTGCCTTTATTCTCATCTTTCTTGCCGGTAATGGAATTTACTGTCGGACGTGGAGTTAAAAAATAAGTCTGAAAATAGATTTATCCCTGGAACATCCTGAAGATGACACGAGTCACGTGACTCCATGAGCGCGGCGCACACCTCCGGGATGTTATGTCTGATGCCACGTTTTATGCACCTGCTCTCCATTCACTGCATTGGAAACAAAGCTCCATGTTACCATTACCTGTACCTCTGCTTGCTGTCACCCAGAAACTGAACATCTCTACAGCCCTTAACTGCCTCAATCCGCTTTCTATCACTTCATGGCAGTCAGGAGAGCTGTCCTCTCCATTCTTTATGATTTACTATCACCATTTTCAAGATCTCTGCTTGCTGTCACGCAGAAACTGAAAATCTACAGTGCCTTGCGAAAGTATTCGCCCCCCTTAAGTGAATACTTTGTAGAAAAGCAGGCCCAAACCATGATGCTGCCCCCACCATGAGTGACAGTGGGGTGGTGGTGTGTTCCGTTGTCTTCATGATGCTGTAACCCACCTTGTGTGACAGTGGGGATAGTGTGTTCCTTGGTCTTCTCGATGCTGCCCCCACCATGTGTGGACAGTTGGGGATGGTGTGTTCCTTGGTTCTTTCATGATGCTGCCTACCACCATGTGTGAACAGTGGGGAGGTTTGTTCCTTGGTCCCTTCATGATGCTGCCACCAACCATGTGTTAGACAGTGGGGATAGGTGTGTTCAGGCGGATGAGCTGTGTTGCTTTTACACCCAAACAATATGGTTGTTTGCATTGTGGCCAAAAAGTTGGATTATTGTTTCACTGAGGCAGAGCCCCTTCTTCCACATGGTTTGGTGACCTCCCAGGGCGACCCTTCTTCACATGTTTTGATGGTCTCCCAGGCGGGCCCCTTTCTTCCACATGTTTGGTGTCTCCCAGGCGGCCCCTTCTTCCACATGTTTGGTGTCTCCAGGCGAACGCCCTTCTTCCACATGTTTGGTTCTCCAGGCGGCCCCTTCTTCCACATGTTTGGTGTCTCCCAGGCGCCCCGTCTTCCACATGTTGGTGTCTCCAGGCGGCCCCTTCTTCCACATGTTTTGTATCTTCCCAGGCGGTCCCTTCTTCCCACATGTTTTGGTGGTCCTCCCAGGCGGCCCCCTTCTTCACATGTTTGTGTTCCAGAACGCCCCTTCTTCCACATTTTTGCTGTCTCCACCAGGCAAGAACCCCCTCTTCCAGACAGTTTGGTATCTCACCAGGCAGCCCCTCTCTTCCACATTTTTGGTGTCTCCCCCCCAAGCGGACCCCTTCTTCCACATGTTTGGTATCTTCCCAGCGTCCCCCTTCTTCCCACATTTTGGGTATCTCCCAGACGGCCGGGCGCCCCCCCCCCCCCCTTCTTCACATGTTCGGGTCTCCCAGGCGGCCCCCTTCTTCCACATGTTGGTGTCTTCCCAGGCGGCCCCTTCTTTCCACCATGTTTGTATCTCCCAGGCGGCCCCCTTCTTCCACAATTTTGGTATCTCCCAACGGCCCCTTCTTCCACATGTTGGGGTCTCCCAGGCGGCCCCTTCTTCTCACAATTTTGTGTCCTCCCAGGCGGCCCCTTCTTCCCACATGTTTGGGTGTCTTCCAGAACGGCCCCTTCTTCCACATGTTTGGTGTCTCCCCAGGCGGCTGTGGCAAACTTTACATGAGACTTTTTATGGATATCGTGAAGAAAATGGCTTCTTGCCCCTTTCCCATAAAGAACAACTTAAAAAAAATATTCTACTAAGGCAATGTTCACGACTGCTATATGGGCCGGATTGGAGCCGTACTGCGCGCAGGATGTGCGCTGCAGTAACGGCTCCAATCCGTCCCAGAACTAACGGTAATCCACTGTTGGCTGGTTGAGAGGCAAGAGGATAAACACATTCCAGTAAGTGCGCTGTGGAGCTCCCTCAGCTCTTTTTCCCATAGCCTTTGCTTTATGCAAAACAGTCAGTGAGGTCTGAATGGCGAGTAAATCCTCACAACCGACCAATTTAATTTGTTCCACCTCCTCAAGGAGAGATTTTTTTTCTCCCTTTCGAAGCCACTCTTTGCCTCTCACCCAGGCCAACCATGAAGTTCTACTACTGCACTGATGAGGGGCAAATACCCCGAAAAAGCTGTCTGTGGTCATGAATAGTTGCAGATTAGATGATTTTTAGGTCAAGTCACGATGTTCGGGTGGGCCGTCCTATTTTCGTTCGGGACGCCAACCTGATCCTAGTTAGGGTATGAATAAGGGTATAATAGGGATAATAGTGTACTATTGCGATAGCTATTGCCATTTGTTTAATATCTTAATCTATACGTTTTATGGAATCTAATAAATTATATTTTAGAATAAGGGCCCTCTTCCATAAAGGCAGATTTGTGCAAGTGACTTGATTTGTTGTCCTATGACAGACTCTCCCACCTCCGCTGTAGATCTCTGCAGTTCATCCAGAGGGATCATGGGCCTCTTGGCTGCATCTCTGATCAGTCTTCTCCTTGTTTAGAGGGACGGCCGGGTCTTGGTAGATTTTTCAAAGGGGTCAGAAACTCCTTCTTTCCATTTCAATATGAAACGCTTGCACAGGCTCCTTGGGATTTTAAAGTTCGGGAAATCTTTTTGTATCCAAATCCGTCTTTAAAACTTTTAACACGCCGACCTGCCTGGTGTGTTCCTTGGTCTTCATATGAGCTCCGTCCCTGCGCTTTAAACAGAACCCTGAGACTATCCACAGAGCAGGTGCATTTATACGAGACTTGATACACAACAGGAGGATTATATTTATCATCATCAGTCATTTAGGACAACATTGGATCCATTCAGAGATCCTCACTGAACTTCTGGAGAGAGTTTGCTGCACTGAAAGTAAAGGGCCCCGTAGATGCAAAAATTTTGCAAGCAACCCGCCCCACTTTCCAGTTTTTATTTTTTGACAAAAAGTTTTAAATATCCAATAAATTTCCACAATTGTGTCCCACTTGTTGTTGATTGTTGACAAAAAAAAAATTAGACAGTTTTAATATCATTACGTTTGAAGCCTGAAATGTGGCAAAAGGTTGAAAAGTTCAAGGGGGCCGAATACTTTCGCAAGGCACTGTATATAGACCTGGACTGCTTCAATCTGCTTTGTTTCAGTTCTATAGACCCTGACTGCCTCAATCCCTTCTACCAGTTCATGATAGTCAGGAGAGCTGCCTTTTCCATTCTCTATGAGTTGCCATTATCATTTTCAAGATCTCTGCTTGCTGTCACCTTGAAATTGCAAACCTGTATAAACCTGGACTATCTCAATCCACTTTTCCTTAGCTCATGACAGTCAGGAGCTAATGTGTGTACAGTGACTGCACCAGCAGAATAGAGAGTGCAGCTCTCGAGTATAAAACAGTATGTATCTCAGGGTCAAGTACAGGATAATAATGGTATGTGCACAGTGACTGCAACCAGCAGAATAAGGAGTGCAGCTCTGGAGGATAATACTGGATGAACTACAAGATCAGTACAGGATAATAATGTATGTACAGTGACTGCCAGCAGAATAGTGAGAGGCAGCTCTGGAGTATAAAACCAGGATGTATCCTCAGGGTCATTACAGGATAAGTAATGTATGTAACACAGTGGACTGCACCAGCAGAATAGTGAGCGCAGCTCTGGAGGATAATGCAGAATGTAGCTCAGGATCAGAACAGGAAAAGTAATGTATGTACAACGTGACTGCACCAGCAAGAACAGTGAGCGCAGCTCTGGAAGGATTAATACAGAATGTAACTCAGGGATCAGTACAGGATAAGTAATTTATGTACAGTGGACTGCACCAGCAGAATAGTGATTGCAGCTCTGGAAGGATAATACAGGATGTAACTCAGGATCAGTACAGGATAGTAATGGTATGCTACACAGTGATTTGCATCAGCATAATAGTGATGGCAGTCTCTGAGATAATACAGGATGTAATCAGGATCCGTACAGGATAAGTAATGATGTACACAGTCGACTGCACCACAGAATAGTGAGTGCAGCTCTGAGGATGATACAGGATCTACTCAGGACAGTACAGGATGAAGTAATGTATGTACATGACTGCACCAGCAAAAAAGCGAGTGCAGCTCTGAAATAATACAGGAATTGTAACTTCAAGAGATCAAAGTACAGGATAAGTAATGTATGTACACAGTGACTGCACGCCGCAGGAATAGTGAGGCAGCTCAGGAGGAAATACAGGAAATGTAACTCAGGACAGTACAGGATAAGTAAATGTATGTACACAGTGACTGCCCACAGCAGAATAGTGAGTGCAGCTCCGAGGATAATACAGGAATGTAACTCAGGAATCAGTCAGATAAGTAATGTATGTGTCCGGAAATTAAGGGGTACTGGGAACAGGTGACAGTTTATGCAAAAGACACGTTACACCTCCCTTTTACACCATGCTCCTCATGGGCAATATTTAATTTTATAGACAGGGAAGAGCAAAGATTACCTAGACGGGAGGGGAGACTACTACATATAATAGTAGCAGCTGCCCGCAAGGCAATCCTACAAGTGTGGCTACAGCCTAAGGCCCCAACCTTTAACTTATTCTGGGACAAACGTAACTATTTAATGCAAATGGATTGGGTGGAGGCTTCTTCGCATAAAGAGGCGAGGGTGAGGAATTTCTTTTCTTTTGTGGGGCAACATATATAAACACATAGTCCAGAGGAAACTAGGCGAAAGATGAAGACATGTTTGGAAACTGACCTCATGGTATCTGGGAAGGACAATTCGGGGAACAACCGGTAATGGGATGACGGGAGGAGAACATAAAGAGACTAGATCATTATAAAGTGATGGGTCACCTCAAGTCAATTGAAGTCGGTGAGGCCGGGGATACTCTGTACTGTAGATAGGGGTACGGTAAGGCAGTATCATCTGTAGTAGATACAGGGGGGAGGGAAGGAGGCCGTGCTCAAGAAACGTTATACATAGGAAAAAAATTTTGACAATAAACTTTGGTAGCCAATAGTTAGTTTATGGTTATCTTATTTAGTTATGTACAGGAGTAGATACCAACTTTTCTAGAAATCACATTAGTAAAAGTCAAATTGTTTTAGGATTGTTAACTGTTGGGTTCTAGGGTAGAATAAAGGGGCAACTAGGTAAATAATGTCTTCAAGTGATAACTTGTTTGTTAAATGTGTGTTATGACAAACTATATTGGAAGTGTTTATTTAATCCATTGGCTTGTAATAATTTGTATGTTATCTGAAGTTGTTCAAATAAAAACAAACTTTAAAAAAAAAAAAAAAAAAGTTATCAAAAACCCATGTAATTTAGACATTTTCAGGTTCACTGTGCATCAGTTGATGAATAATACACAGTTAGGAGCCAGATGGTTTTAAAGCAATTAAGTAATATTATTAATGCAAATCTATTCTAGGGATAAAAAGAGGGACATTTAAAAATCAATTGAGTGACCTGGTTAAATTATAGGGACAGTTTCTCTTTTCTCCGCAATAGGGACACTTTAGGAGGTTATGGAGTTCCATGAACATGCAGTGACATCCTACTGGCTCCGGGGCCTCCAATACACAGTAGAGGTTAAGCAGAGGGTGCAGTGACATCCTCTGCTCCGGGGCACCATACACAGTAGGGTCTTAGCAGAGGGCAGTGATATCCTTCCTGCTCGGGCTCCATACGACTTAAGGGTTAGCAGAGGGGCAGTGATATCCGTCCAGCTCCGGTGGCCCCATACACAGTAGGTTTAGCCAGAGGTGCGGTGACATTCGTCTGCTCTCGGGCTCATAAACACAGTAGGTTAGCAAGAGGTGCAGTGACATCCCGTCTGCTCCGAGGCCCCATACTTAATAGGGTTAAGGCAGAGGTGCAGTGACATCCGTCTGCTTTGGGGCCCCATACAAACTGTAGGGTTAGCAGAGGTGCAGTGACATCAGTCTGCTTCGGGCCCCATACACAGTAGGGTTTAGCAGAGGTGCAGTACATCCTTCTGCTCGGGGCCCAATACACAGTAGGGTTTAGCAGATGGTGCATTGACATCAAGTCCTGCTCTGGGCCCCATACACAGTAGGGTTAGCAGAGGTGGCATATTGACATCCCCGTCTGCTCCGGGGCCCATACACAGTAGGGTTAGCAAGATTGCAGTGACAACCGTCTGCTCTGGGTCCCCATACACAGTAAGGGTTAGCAGAGGTGCAGTGACATCCTCTGCTCCTGGTCCCCATACACAGTAGGGTTAGCAGAGGTGGCCATGACATCCGTCCTGCTTCTGGGGCCCTAATAAACGGTAAGGGTTATCAGAGGGGCAGTGAAATCCGTCTGCTGCGGGGCCCCATACACACAGTAGGGTTTTAGCAGAGGTGTCAGTGACATCCGTCTGCTCCGAGGCTCCTATACACAGTAGGGTTAGCAAGAGGTGCAGGACATCCGCTGCCTCCTGGTCTTCCATCACAGTAGGGTTAGCAGAAGGTGCAGTGACATCCGTCTGCTCTAGGGCCCCATACACAGTAGGGTTAGTCGAAGAGGTGCCAGTGAACATCCGTCTCTCCGGGGTTCCGGGGCCATACACAGTAGGGTTAGCAGAGGTGCAATGACATCCGTCTGCTCCAGGGCCCCATACACAGTAGGGTCACATTCTACACTCCCCTACATCGATTTAGAACTGATGTTTCTGAACCAAGTTTCATACATGTCCCCCTAAAACTCAGAACGAATTAGTAGAATAATCATGGAATGCATTAACCCCAAAGTCATTCAACTCTTCTACATAAGACAACAGTGGCAATTGATGACATCACAGACAAAAGCGATGAATGTCACTATGGGTGCGGAATGGTCCGAGGTTTCTACACCGGAGCCATCATGTGGTCCATTTCAGTTTTTAGGATAACAAGTCAATATTTGTAGCTCTTTAAACATTAGCCTGAAAGATATAAACCCAAAATTTCTTCCCCCCTTCTTCCAAAATCTTTAGGAAAAACCTTGAGTGACTTAGTTTTTCCTTTTCTCGTGACTGATGATTATCTGTTAAGACGGGGGATGATTTATCACTGACATCATCCTGCCCTTTACTGTGTAATATCACTGATCCTAATGTTCCCATACATGGTGGTTGGGTGAACTTGCCAATTATTGATGGGCCCGGACAACTATGTCATGTGCATGGCTGGAGCCAAATTCCACCTCCACGATCATCTTTTGGAGGGTAAGAGTGGCGCCCCCTTCATTATTTGCCAGGTACAGCCTCAGAATATTGTAGCAGCAAGCGTCTGGTATTTAGAGGTCATCTACAGCCCCTTCCGTACACAAGGCTGCTGATGACCTGTCCTGGCAGATTTACACCGCAAGCAATCTCTATGACTGGGGTAAATGCACGGCCTCTTCGGACACACCTGTGATTTTTACATGGCCGCCTGTAAAATGATTGGGCAATGATTACCTGCTGTCATACTTGTCCTCAGGACTGTGGAGTCGGCAAGCCAAAGCCCCGACTCCGAAATTTCCCAAACCTCCGACTCCCTCATACCCGGCGCATGTTTAGGTAATAACTTTACTGTTATAAAATGTAACATCAGGCTGTTTATCACCTTATGATCCAATAATCAAGCTATTTAGGAAGAAAAGACACTGACAAGCAAAAGGTAACAATTTTTTGATCAAAATTGTGGGTGAGTTAAGAAAAAGCTGTATTTGTATCCAAGTCCAGTCTGCACCAACATTGGGAATGTGGGGAAAAGAGCCCTGGGTCAGATTTTGGTCAAGATTGCTTGAATCTGTCCAGAGCCCAAAAGGGGATTCAGGAGAGCTGGGAAACCAAAAGGGGGTTTCCCCCAAATAGTAACAAAATAATAAAAATTAAAAATTTTGATTTTTTAGGAGCAAAAAGTAACAATGCAGTGTACAGGAAAGAATCTGCAGAATTTTTGTAGATGCTAATACTCGCAAGTCAAATTTATGTATAAGATCGGGTAAGATGACTCTATATAAAATTCAGGGCCTCATGTACAAAGCTGTAGGGATGGTGAGATTGGAGCCGGGGAAAGTCACAAGTTCAAACATTGTTACCCTTTTGCTTGTAAAGTGTAAGATAATTTATTTGAATATGACTTTAGAACACAAAAAAAATTGTAAAATATGCAAAACCCTGCAGGAAATTTGTGGAGTCTTGAATTTGTTTTTGAGAAATAGTATCGCCTCCATCAGATCCTGCATACATGACCTCACATTGATCTCATTTTTTCCAGGCTAGAGAAGGGCCCTCTCTACACTAATTTGGGGTTGGGGGGGCAAATGGTGACCACAGGAGAAACATCTCTAACAATGTCAGGGTATAAAGGAATTCCCTCAGCCACAGTCAGGTCTGATGAATGGTTGAACTCTTCTACTTCATTGAAAGCAGGTGAAAAATGTTGCTGAAATCTGTTTGCCCTGGGAGCAGAATCTTTTCCCCTGGGGCAGCGCTTTGCCTGCTCCATGTCATCAATTACCCTCCTCATGTGATAAGGATGAAGATATGGGAGCAGCAGCACTGGCCGGACCCAATTCCTCTTGCTCTTTGCATTGAACTAACTGGACCAACTAATTATATATTGTCGGAGTCGGTCCCTTTTATGACGACTTTGATTCCGACTCCTGCAAAATAGGCTCCGACTCCACAGACCTGGCTATAGCGACCAGTGCTGGCAGCCTATCAGTAGAGATCTAACAGGTCTGTAGCTATAGCGACCAGCAGGGCTGTGGAGTCGGCAAGCCAAAGCCCCGACTCTGACTCCTCAATTTCCCAAACCTCCGACTCCCGACTCCCTCTTTACACGGCCCCATGTTTAAAGTGATAACTTTACTTTTGTAAAATGGAAACACCCGGCTGTTTTTTCACCTTATGATACAAAAATCAAGCTATTTAGGTAGAACAGACACTGAAAAGCAAAAGGGTACAATGTTTTGATCTTTTGAATGTGTAGAAGAGAGCTGGGATCAGATTTTGGTCAGACCTGCTTGAATCTGATCCGACCCCAGAAGATTCAGGCAAAAGTGAAACCAAAAGGAGTTTCCCAATACTAAAAAATAATAAAAATTAAAAATTTGATTTTTAGGAGCAAAACAGTAAAAAAGAAGGTAAAGGAAAGAAGCTGCAGGACCTAGCAGATGCTAAATATTGCAAGTCACATTTATGTATAAGATAGGTAAGATGACTGTATATAAAATTGCTCTTTGCATCAAACTAACTGGACCAACTTATTATATATTTTGGGAGTTGGAGTTGGTTCATTTTATGATGACTCTGACTCCACAGCCCTGGCGACCAGTGCTGTCAGCCTATCAGGACAGATCTAACAGGTCTGCAGCTATAGTAACCAGCGCTGGCAGCCTATCAGGAAAAAAGGCTCGAAAACCCAGGTCCTGAAACGGGGCTATAGCGACCTGGGGAGCAATGCAGCCCATACCAAGAGGGATAATCTAGGAATATGTGGACACGTTAATGGACACATATTGCAAAGTGACTTGTTTTTGCAAGATCTTTAACATAAAAAGCAGCAATCCCCGTAGTGAGACAACCCCTTTAAAATATTGTCGGAAAGCTGACGGTATTTTAACCTCACTGCGGCGCTGTTTTTTTTTTTTTTTTTTTTTTTTGTGTGGGTTTTTGCTCAGAAAAAGGCAGTCGGATTTTGTATTCCTGGCGGCCTAGTACGTGGACTGCGCGGGAATCCGATGATAATCCAGTGGAAGATAGAACATGTTCTATGTCCCGCGCGGACGGCCAGTGGCTTCAGTAGGAAACGCGTGCTGTGTAAAGTACAGCACGGATTTTCTGTTGAGGGCTGCACAGCGCTGGGTATAGTCGGATTCAAAGTACTGAATCTGCTGAAAATCCGGCGAGAATCCAGCGCTGTGTAGACAAAGCCTAAGAAGCTGTTCCTGTTTATGGAGAAGTTTCCATAACTTGACAGACAGCAGTGTTATATCTTGTCACTAGGGAGTGTCTGTCTTTGCTGCTATGTTTTGGGAAAGGCGCTGAAATACTCCTGAGGAATGTAATGAATGTGATTATAAATGATAGCGCTGTTGTGTTGTAACTTATTTTTTTACATTTAGTGCTACTTTGCCTTGTAGGCTTGGCCTGTGTGCAAAGCAGAGGGGAGGGCAGCCGGGGCAGCATGCAGGGGAAGGAGGAGGATCTGTAAGGCTCTGTCTACACTGCACAGAAAAACTTCAGTTTTTTCGGTGTTTTTTGTTTTCTAAAAACGCTGGAAAAATGACTGTAATCCTCTCCCATAGACTCTAATGTAAAACCCTCCCGCTGTCTCCACTGAGCTTCTTTTTTTCTGCTCGTTTTTTACTGGTCGTATTTTGCAACATGTTCTAAAAAACGCCAGAACAGGGCAGAAAATTTACTACAGGGGTCTATGGAAAGCGCCCGGGCGTCTTTTCTGGCGCGTTTTTTGCCGCGATTTTTCAATGAAAACCCTCCCAGGAGACCCAAGTCCCACCTATATGTGGTTTAAAAAGGTTATATATTATCAAATCTGCATACAAGTGTCTGATGTGTCCTTGTCTGTACCTTTTGTAATAAAATTATCATGCTTTGGACACTAATGATTTTTGCGCAATTCATACATTTTTTTGCTAATTTTTCGCTGGATTTTGGCGCCAGAATCCATTTTTTTACGGATTTAGATGTTAAAATCCTTTTCTTAACTTTATTAGCGCCAAAATATGTTATCTCGCTTCTGACGGCAAAAATAAGTTTTTAACAGATTTTGGCGAAAGAATCCGTTTTCTTTCGGATTTTGGTACTAAAATACTTTTCTCAACATATTTTGGCGCTAATAAAGTTCTCACTTCTGACGCTAAAAATATGTTTCTTACGGACGTTTTTTTACGCTAAAATCTTTTTCTTAACTTTATAAGCACCAAAATATGTTTAGAAAAGTATTTTAGCGGCAAATTCCGTAAAAAAAAAATGGATTCTTGCGCAAAAACTGGTAAAAAAACATATTTTTGGCGTCAGAAGCGAGAAAACTTTATTAGCGCCAAAATATGTTAAGAAAAGGATTTTCGGGCTAAAGTCCGTAAAAAAAAAATCGGATTCTTGGGCCAAAATCCGTAAAAAAAAACGTATTTTTGCCGACAAAAGCGAGATATAGCTTTATTAGCGCCAAAATCCGTAAAAATGCAGATCTTAGCGGCAAAATCCGTTAAAAAATTGACTTTAGGGCCAAAATCCGTAAAAAAAAACCATTTTTGTCGACAAACGCAAAATAACTTTATTAGTGCCAAAATCCATAAAAATGCAGATCTTAGCAACAAAATCCGTAAAAAAAAAAAAAAAAAAGGACTTTAGGGCCAAAATCCGTAAAAAAACGTAATTTTGGCGACAAACGAAAGATAACTTTATTAGCGCTAAAATCCGTAAAACGACTTCAAGATTACATATACAGTAAATGCAGAGAGGTGCTTTATTTACCCTTTTACAGGGTGGAGTTACATCCAATGGCTTAATTTATGCAGACATTAAAAAACAGGCTTAAAGGCTTGCAAAAACGCAAATCGCGGCAAAAAACGCCCGTTTTTTCAGCTGCTTTTGGCAGGCAGTGGACAGAAAACTCGTTTCATGAACGTTTTTAGTAATTTGTTTTCAGGTCGTTTTTTTGTCCACTGCGGGGGAGACAGAGCCTAATCCTCTCTCTGGATAGATTTAGGGATAAAAGTGGTTTTCTCGCCACAATGACTGGCTTTCAACATGTAGGGAAAGGTAAATAAAGACTATCAAATATAGTGCTGTTTTGATTTTTCTTTGGTCAGATAGGGCTTTGTCTTCACAGCAAAGTAAAAATACCGTCAGAAATCCAACGATATTTAAACTTCGCCGTGCCGCAGTTTTTTTTTGCGCAGCAAAAAAGGGGGCCAGATTTCGGATTCCCAGCAGCCCAGTACATGGGCTGCATGGGAGTCGGATGATAATCCGGTGGCTTCAGAAGAAAACTTATGCTGGGTAGACTACAGCACGGATTTTCTGTTGAAGTCTACATGGCGCTGGGTACAGTCGGATTTTCAGCGGATTCAATCGGACGAGAATCCAGTGCTGTGTAGCAATGCCTAAAGATTATTTTTATCTCCTCCTAGAGTACACAAGTTTCTCTTAGTTACAGACCACCTCTCCCTGCTCTTGTTCTTATCTGAATACTCCAAGCCTGGGTTGTGGAGTTGGGAGTCATTATAATATGGATCAACTCCGACTCCCAAAATATATAATAAATTGGTTCAATGAAGTGCTAAGAGCAAGAGGAATTGGGTCTGGCCAGTGCTACTGCTCCCATATCTTCAGCCTCATTAGAGGAGGAGATGAATTTTGAGAAGTATTTGGATGACACGGAGCAGGCAAGGGAAAAGAGACCACTCCCAAGCAAACGGATTGACCATAGTTCAGCAACACTTGCTCTCAGAGAAGTAGAAGAGTTCAACCATTCATCAGACCTGACTGTGGCTGAGGCAATCCCTTTATACTCTGACTTTGTTAGAGCTGTTGCCCCTGTGGTCACCGCTTTGCCACCAAGTTAGTGTAGAGAGGCCGTTCTCTAGCCTGGAAATAATGAGCTTAGATGTGAGGTAGTCCATGAAGTATCTGATGGAGACGATACTATTTCTCAGAATAAATTCATAGACTCCACAAATGTTGTTATATCATTTGGGTGATAAAAAGCCTTATGTTACCATGCGCCGTGTATGAGGGAGTCGGGAGTTGGGAAATTGAGGAGTCTTGAGTTGTAGTTGGAGCTTTGGCTTACCAACTCCACAGCCGTTCTTTAAGCTGCTGTCTGACTATGGTGAGTCTCTCCCTGCTGAATCTTATCTCTAGCACAGGAGCTTGTTTATCTAAATTAATGACCAGTTTTCACTCTTAGAACCCTGTAGCCTTGTGCAGTACAGATTATAAACCCCCAGCACTTGTGTCACTGTAACAAGATCAGGTAGGAAAAGCAGAGCTTATATGCCAATCACTGCTACAGCCTGATCAGGAAGTGAGAGTCTGGAGCTTCCTGTGGCTTAGTGAAATCCCATGGTGAAAAAAACCCTTTAAACATCTGAATAATATGTGCAACTGTAGTAACAGGACCATCAAGCTGTTTGTAGATAGTCTTATAGCATTTACCTTTAATATGTGTGTCTATAAATGTCTTTTTCTAATCTAGTAAGACAACTCTCGGCTTCCTTTTGTTTGTTTAGTGTGGCACACACCATGATACCAAACAGCACAGTGACTACTTTTCACCTTTTAAATAGGCAAACTGGTTGACACCTGTGTTTCTAATTACAGGACACTCCTTAGTTTAACATCTCTCTATCGCCAAATTATTTTCAATCTTTTCTGGGGGTACAATTAATGTTGTCCAGGCCAATTTCAATAGCTTTTTTTTTTTTTTTTTGACTGAATTGCGATTCAGAAGCAATGTCTAATTTTTTATTTTCTTATTTTTTTTGTCATTTAGTTTTTAAGTAAATTTAAATATTCCTTTTCATAGTTTCACGTTTATATCAGTGGCCATTGTGAGTTTTTTTCCTTAATGAACGGGAAGGGATGCCAACAGTTTTGTCCATGTGTGTATACATTAATGGTTGCTTTTGGGCACATCTGGCAGTGGCTTATCTTTGAGCCGCATAGGCTTGCACTTGTGGAAATTCACCATGTCCCACCCTTCTTTGCATTGACCGTAAACACCAATGGCTTCCAGACCTGTTACATTATGGGTCGGTCATACCGAAATGTGAGTCCAACAGACTGCAACAAGTATGGCCGGTTATTACCCTTCTAGCTCATCTGGCGGTTGCAGGGAGCGGAGCAGCGTCGCTCTTTTACTAGCATGCTTTTACTAGCGTAGCTTCTCCTGCTCTCTAATAATGTCACTGCTGCATTTTATGACCATAACCTGTAGCAGGATGTATGTGCTTTAGTAATCAGGGGGAATTAATTGCTGGGAATTTGTAATCCCAGGTTTAAATACGTTGAATGGTTTTTGATGTGTAGAAACCGCCAGACTGTGCTCTAGGACATAGGCACGTTCTGCTTTGAAGTCCTGGGATGTAATTTCACTGCTCGGATTCTCTCTTCTGGTTATTTGGAGCAAGTTGCTTTATCTCTATGGGATTTTTTATTTTTTTTATTTCAAGCTTTCCCATCAGTTCATATTTCCATGATCTCATTTTAATAGTGCATCTGGCTGCTGGGGGTAGTGGGGTCTCCTTTAGATGAGCGAGTGCCTCCTTTGTTGCACAATAGGACAGATTTATCAATACTAATACTTAGACCAGACTTACAATGCTCCACATGTTTCATAGTGTTAATAAATCTGGCACAGGTTTAGATTGTCCAGTGTAACTTTACGCTTTCTACCCTGTTTCCCCGAAAATAAGACAGCGTCTTCTAATAATTTTTGCTCCTAAAGATGCACTATGTCTTATTTTCAGGGGATGTCTTATTTTTCCCACAAAGAAATGATAGCATGCTATACTATGTGTGTGTGTGTGTGTGTATATGTATATATATATATATATATATATATATTACATAATCTTAAAGGTTAGAGTCACAAACCATAGGATGTATGTAAAAGACATTTTATGGCAGCTGCAGTGACTTATTTCAAAGGATGGCAAATGTGACATGCTGGGTCTTCTAGAAGTTCGAGCATGCCCCATCAGCCATCCTGTGAGATGTGTGTGTCAGTATCATTGCACTGTTCTTTCCCCGCCCCCTTCCCTCACTAACTTGTACACTTTCTGTCTCCTGTCCTGGGATGTTTGGGACCTGTGGAGACATCAGTCACATGACCTCCCTGCACAGGTCCTTCAACATTCTGCTACAACAATATGTCCAAGGGCTGTTTCACGGGGTGGGCGGGGCTTGGGCACAAACCCCCCCCCCCCACACACACACACACCTTTCGGTAATATTCCGTCCCTGCCTTTTCTCTAGAGAGCCCGGTTATCACTGCCAGCCAGCTCTCCACTCTTGCAGTTGCATGATCTCCTTGTATACCCCAAGAGGACAATCAGAGCTCATAGCGACCAATCAGAGCCCAGCTTTCATTTTTTCATAGCAGAGGAATTGAAAGCTGGGCTCTGATTGGTTGCTATGGTCTCTGGTTGCTATGGGCAACACAGACAGCCTTACTATTAGGGTATGTTCACACGGTGTAATTGCGGTGCTTACAGTACGTGCCGTAATACGCAGAGTGTTTTGGGAAGAAGCTGAAGAAAAAATGGCGGACCCGGCGCATGTGAATTTCCGATAAACGCCAAGGAGGCTGGCTAATATTAAAAGTGTCTCTTATTTCTAAAAGGAGCAGGGGTGATATGCCCTCGCACCATTAAAAACATGGACAAAAACCCAACGCATTTCTCGCCGTACACTGGCGCTTTTTCAAGGGTATAACCTGTGCTTTGGGAAGACGCGCTGATGAGCATGTACTCCCGAAGCACAGGCCCATTGACATGCATTACTCGCAGCGCGTATTCGACGCGAAGAATTGACATGTCACTTATTTCCCCGCGCGTACAGTACAATCGTATTGTACGAGCGGGAGAGGAAGCGTAAGCCATAGCTCTCGGAGAACTATGGCTTACCGTAATTTCGGCGCGCATCTATTAACTGCAAACGTGCAACGAAATGACGGCGTGTGAACATAGCCTTAGACTGTTTTGATAAATGAGGCCCATTGTGTTTAGCCTCCTTGGCACCTCGCTGTTGTGACAACCGAATGGCTCCTTGCAGTCTTGTCCCGCGGGAGGGAGGGCGATCGAGCAGAGGCGGTGGGGGTGTCACATCAGTTTCTAACGGTTTAGAAGCCGTGGTCATGTGGACTGGAGCATCTAAGGGGTTAAATGGTGGGGGTTAGAGTTATGTCTGATCCTGACTGCTAAGGGTGTTCACACGATGTATTACAGCGTGTAAAGTACGCGCCGCAATACATCGTGTGTTTTGGGAGCTCGCGCTAATACGCGCGTACACCTCCGGCACGTACAGTACGCAGCCCGCCGTACTCCTTGACATTCATTACTCGCGGCGCGTATTCGCTGAGGTACACCTGTCCAACTGCTCGTTAACACTTAATTTCTAATCAGCCAATCACATGGCGGCAACTCAGTGCATTTAGGCATGTAGACATGGTCAAGACAATCTCCTGCAGTTCAAACCGAGCATCAGTATGGGGAAGAAAGGTGATTTGAGTGCCTTTGAACGTGGCATGGTTGTTGGTGCCAGAAGGGCTGCTCTGAGTATTTCAGAAACTGCTGATCTCCTGGGATTTTCACACACAACCATCTCTAGGGTTTACAGAGACTGGTCCGAAAAGAAAAAACATCCAGTGAGCGGCAGTCCTGTGGGCGGAAATGCATTGTTGATGCCAGAGGTCAAAGGAGAATGGCAGACTGGTTCGAGCTGATAGAAAGGCAACAGTGACTCAAATAGCCACCCGTTACAACCAAGGTAGGCAGAAGAGGCATCTCTGAACGCACAGTACGGCCAACTTTGAGGCAGATGGGGCTACAGCAGCAGAAGACCACACCGGGTGCCACTCCTTTCAGCTAAGAACAGGAAACTGAGGCTCCAATTTGCCCAAGCTCATGGAAATGGACAGTAGAAGATTGGAAAATCGTTGACTGGTCTGATGATTCTCGATTTCTGCTCCGACATTCGGATGGTAGGGTCAGAATTTGGCGTCAACAACATGAAAGCATGGATCCATCCTGCCTTGTATGGTGGTGGTGGTGTCATGGTGTGGGGAATATTTTCTTGGCACTCTTTGGGCCCCTTGGTACCAATTGAGCATCGTTGCAACGCCACAGCCTACCTGAGTATTGTTGCTGACCATGTCCATCCCTTTATGACCACAATGTACCCAACATCTGATGGCTACTTTCAGCAGGATAATGCGCCATGTCATAAAGCTGGAATCATCTCAGACTGGTTTCTTGAACATGACAATGAGTTCACTGTACTCAAATGGCCTCCACAGTCACCAGATCTCAATCCAGGGGGTCCAACCCGTTACTAGCATGGTGTACCTAATAAAGTGGCCGGTGAGTGTATCTGCATTGTACGAGCGGGGAGAGGAGGCGTAATCCATAGTTCTCTCAGAGCTGTTGATTACCGTAATTATGATTATGGGGCGCATTTCCCCGCGTATTAAGCGCAGTACGCTGCGAAATGCACCCCAAAATAAGCCGTGTGAACATACACTAAGAGTGGGTGTCAGCTGTAAGTAACTGTTGGCACCCATAGGCTTTGTCTACACGGCACAGGTTTTTGGTCGGATTTTCAGTGGGTTCAGTGTTTAGAATTCACAATACATGGGATAACAGAAGTCTTCCTGCTGAGCTATATACACATTGCTCATTGAGCGCCATGTATACAATGATCAGGAAGGCAGGTATACAGTGGTCAGGAGGGCAGGGACGGTAATATTCCGTCCCTGCCTTTTCTCTAGAGAGCCCGCTTGTCACTGCCAGCCAGCTCTCCACTCTTGCAGTTGCACGATCTCCTTGTATACCCCAAGAGGACATTCAGCACCACCCTCGCGGAGTCACTTTTGGATCACTTATATGTATATAGTTTATTGGTGGTCCAAAACTGGTTAATATCCCTGCAGTGTTTTTGCTGATGTTTTGTCTTTTAGTTATTTACGTTGTAAAAAAAAAAAAAACCCCGCGGTGTGCATTGCTTCTCCCACCTCGGCCCGAGCTTTGCACAATACATTCCAGCAAGGCTTGTGAAGCTTATTACATGGCGGGTCTTTATACCAGGAGTCAGGAAATGAAAGTACACAAGTGCGGATCCTGTTTTCAGACAATGAAAGCAAACAAAGGATTGACGAGGAGCGAGATGTGATAGCGAGGGGGAACATGGCAGACGCCTATCAGCAGCTCCATCTCCTTCTATCCCAGGCACTCGGGGCTGACAGGTTGAGTGCTGTCATATATCCGTCTACTAATGCATTTGCTGATCGCGTCATTTTTCTCGAACGTGATACGTCGAGTGCGTTCCCCCATGGGCTGCCCGTACGAGACGGCTGCTGGTTAAGGTGTCGGTAAAGCATCAACCTTATTCCTAAAACTGCATGTCTAGTGCACAATCACTACCATAGAACCGAGAAGAACAACTTGTCTCATGAATGCCTTGTATCACGTTGTTAGGTTTCTTTTATGCCCTTGTGTTGTTTTTGTTTTTTCCAGCTAATTTTGAATAATACAAACTTAATATATGGGGATGTGGTGACCTGATCGCTTTAGGCTATGTCTACACAGCACAGGGTTACAGTCGGATTTTTGCGAATTCTAAATAACCCATAGACTGCAATAGAAAATCCGACTGTAACCAGTGCCCCATTACACCCTAATATAAAAACGGACTTTACCAAGTGCCCCATATACCACAATAGAAAATCCGACTGTAACCAGTGCCCCACACACCGCAATAGAAAATCCTACTGTAACCAATGCCCCATAGACCGCAATAGAAAATCCGACTGTGCCCATAGACCTCAATAGAATATCCGACTGTAACCAGTGCCCCATACACCACAATAGAAAATCCGACTGTAACCAGTGCCCCATACACCACAATAGAAAATCCGACTGTAACCAGTGCCCCAAACACAACAATAGAAAATCCGACTGTAACCAGTGCCCCACACACCACAATAGAAAATCCGACTGTACCCAGTGCCCCACACACCACCATAGAAAATCCGACTTTAACCAGTGCCCCACAGACCACAATAGATAATCCGACTGTACCCAGTGCCCCACACACCACAATAGAAAATCCGACTGTAACCAGTGCCCCATACACCACCATAGAAAATCCGACTGTAACCAGTGCCCCATACACCACCATAGAAAATCCGACTGTAACCAGTGCCCCACACACCGCAATAGAAAATACGACTGTAACCAGTGCCCCACACACCGCAATAGAAAATACGACTGTAACCAGTGCCCCACACACCGCAATAGAAAATCCGACTGTAACCAGTGCCCCACACACCGCAATAGAAAATCCGACTGTAACCAGTGCCCCACACACCGCAATAGAAAATCAGACTGTAACCAGTGCCCCAGACACACCAGTAGAAAATCCGACTGTAACCAGTGCCCCACACACCGCAATAGAAAATCCGACTGTGACCAATGCCCCATAGACCGCATTAGAAAATCCGACTGTGCCCATAGACCTCAATAGAAAATCCGACTGTAACCAGTGCCCCATACACTACAATAGAAAATCCGACTTTAACCAGTGCCCCACACACCACATTAGAAAATCCGACTGTACCCAGTGCCCCATATACCACAATAGAAAATACGACTGTAACCAGTGCCCCACACACCGCAATAGAAAATCCGACTGTACCCAGTGCCCCATATACCACAATAGAAAATACGACTGTAACCAGTGCCCCACACACCGCAATAGAAAATCCGACTGTAACCAGTGCCCCAATATACCGAAAATAGAAAATCCGACTGTAACCAATGCCCCATATACCGCAATAGAAAATACGACTGTAACCAGTGCCCCACACACCGCCATAGAAAATCCGACTGTAACCAGTGCCCCACACACCGCAATAGAAAATCCGACTGTAACCAGTGCCCCACACACCGCAATAGAAAATCCGACTGTAACCGGTGCCCCATACACCACCATAGAAATCCGACTGTAACCGGTGCCCCATAGACCTCAGTAGGAAATCCGACTGTAACCGGTGTCCCATACACCGCAATGGAAAATCCGACTGTAACCGGTGTCCCATACACCGCAATGGAAAATCCGACTGTAACCGGTGCCCCATAGACCTCAGTAGGAAATCCGACTGTAACCAGTGCCCCATAGACCTCAGTAGGAAAATCCGACTGTAACCGGTGCCCTATACACCGCAATGGAAAATCCGACTGTAACCGGTGCCCTATACACCGCAATGGAAAATCCGACTGTAACCTGTGCCCCACACACCGCACTCGAAAATCCGACTGTAACCGGTGCCCCATAGAGCCGACACCACCATCCAGGGGCCTCCACAGCTGCTGGAGGGGCCATAGAGCCGACACCACCATTCAGGGGCTCCCACAGCTGCTGGAGGGTCAATAGATCCAGCACCACCACCTAGGGGCCCCACAGATGCATTGGTGTCTGGGAAATAAGGGGGTCAGGGTAGTACTTGTAGGTCTTGCTCCTGTTCTTCCAACCAGTGTCGGACATCTCTAGCCCTATGACATGTCGCTTTGTCTTGCTGGAGGATCCCATCTGCCCCAGGGGAGAAAATCGGCATGTATGGATGTATATGATCTGCAAAGATGGATTTATACCCAAATTGGGCGAGAGCGCCTTTTGCATGGATGAAGGTCCTAGAGAATGGTAAGAAAACATCCCCCAGACCATAATGCTGCCACCACCAGCTTTTGTTCTTCCAGCAATAGTTGCAGGAGGTTTGTTCTCTTATTTTTCTTGCCTGGCACGCCAATGTCCCTCCGTTCCATGAAGCAGAAAATGTGACTCCTCAGAGAATGTAACCCTTTGCCAATCAGCAGAAAATTAAAGCCTTTTAGGTTCTACAGCTTCAGGCTCCCACTTCCTTTTCAGGCTGTGGGCTGTTCTACAGCAGTGACTGACATTTAAGCTTCGCTCATCCAAACTGAGCCTATTATAGTGACATTAGTGATGCAGGGGTCTAAACAGCAGGACACATGGACAGAAGTCTTAAGGATTAAGGTGTGTCAATAAGAAACATAAGCTCCTATGCTGCTGATAAGACACACTAGAGTGGCATCACCATCCCGGCCACTGCTAGAGCAGAGAGAGGTGGTTGGTAGCCTAGGGAAGCTTGTGTACACATCAGGAGATAAGAACTATATTTCCTTTTGTCTACATGTTTTAAAGCTAATTATGATGATGAGAGTACCCCTTAAAATTCTATGGTGGCCTTTGGCGTTGATTCAGTTTGACGATGCGTCTTTGCTCCGTGTCGTCTTGTTTTGGGGTTTGTAAAAGCTACCATTGTGCGGTTCCTGATTCCTCATCTACAGTTCGTTCGCTGCAGCTTGGATGAGGAGGGGGCGCATGTAAAAAAAGTGATTACTGCTGTTCGGAGCATGAAGAGCTCTGCGTGTGGCTTATTGTCATTTTCATTCCAGCAAATGAACAGTGGGGGTCAAAGGAGTCCCCTCCGTCTTGATATATTTAATCTCTCGCTGCAGAGCATCAGGATCCCACATTCAGAACCGTGAAATATTGGATTATGGACTGTTTAAAAATGTAGACGAGGTCAGGATGATCCTTAAAGGGGTCGTCTCACTACAAGGATTGTTGCTCTTTATGTTTAAGATCTTGCAAAAACAAGTCACTTTACAATATATGTTCATTAATAGTGTCCTACCTATATTCCTAGATATCCCCTCTTGTATGGGCTGCATCAGCTCCTGTGGTCGCTATAGCTACAGACCTGTTTGATCTCTCCTGATAGGCTGCCAGTGCTGGTCGCTATAGCTACAGACCTGGCTTCTACTGCAGTCTAGTAGAAGCCAGTAAACCTTTCCCTGAATTCAAAATGAAACCAGGACTGAGGTAAGATGAATCCATGTAGTGAGACAACCCCTTTAAGCCATTTAAAGAGACAGTACATGAATAATGTGCACATGAGCCTAGAACAGGTGGTTGTTGTATGTTGCCCAATTACAGCATGAAGTATACGTTATATAGATCAGGCATCGTCAAACAGCGGCCCTCCAGCTGTTGGGGAAACTACAACTCCCATCATGCATTTATATAATCTATAACAGTGGGCATGATGGGAGTGGCAGTTTCCCAACAGCTGGAGGGCCGCAGTTTGAGGATGCCTGATATAGATGATCCTACATCTGCTGATAAGACCATAACATGCATCGAAATTAGGCTTAGTAGAGATTGAATTGTCTGTTTAACATATCAACTCCTTGCAGACTCTACGCAATCTAGTTGTTCTTGCCTAAACCATTTACACATAGGGCTTTCCTATACCCCCTGAGGTGACTTGGATCCCTTAGGCACGGTCTAAGTTACCTTCCAGGTAAGGAGGAATTTAGGTCCTATCGTTGATCACTTCCATTTCTTAGTCTTCAGCCACCATAGCCGCTAACTGGAGATAGGAACATATGGGGGCATTACCCATCACGAATGCACGGGTGGTGGACCCAGTGCACCCTTACGGGCTTGCAACGAGGGGCCGTAACTAAGCGACAATAGGGTTCTTCATAGAGCCTTTGATTTTAAGGACATGTCCCCAAGGCAGGTTTTGCAGATGGTTTTCGGATTTGAAAGCCGTCTGTAAAGCGGCTGTCAAACTTTATCACGGACCTTAATGGAAAATCCGTGCAGCAGTCCCCCCTGTCCCCGTGCCGCAGTCCCCACTGCACAGACTTTCCACCGGACGATTTGTTTTAGACTGCTGGCGGTCCGAAAAACCATTGGACATGTTCGTTCTTCTCCCAGGAGAACCGCGGAGAAAAGCCGTTCCCCTGCGACTGTGTACACGGCTCCAAAACAGCAAATACTGGTTGGATAATTCGACCGGTATTTGCTCTGTGCTGTGGGGACTTGCCCTGAGGATGGCTTAACCCCGATGGTCGTCAGGTGCGACCTTAGAGTAGTCCCCGGCATTGGCAGCGGACCCCAGAAAGCAGCAAGGCAGGCACCACACTGACAGAGACAGAGAACTAGAAGACAACGGAGGCCAAGATAAAGACGTGGGAAAGAGGCTTACAAGAGACCTAAGACTAAAGACGTAAGACTGAAGTGCACGGAGAAGCAAGGACAGGAACAAGACTGTGAGCACAGGCAAGAAACACAGACAGGGACAAGAGCAGGAAACACTGACCAGAACATGGCTAGGTACACGAAGAAGGAACTAGGCAAATGGACAAGACTGCTGCACTCTAATAAATATGAGCAGGATGTGGCCGCTCCTCCCTATAGAACAAGAGGGAGATATGGGCTACAAGATGGTGGAGCAGTAAGGACAGCAACCAGACTGTAAGCACAGGCAAGAAACCGAGGGGACAAGACAGAAACACTGACCATAACTTTGGCTAGGAACACAAAGGGAATAGAAAAAGAAAAGGACAGACACGACAACCAATTACCAACCGGGTAAACACCAAGGCTCAGGCTTGGAGTGTGTGAAAGAGTTGGCTTATAACCCCATAGGTGCAAGGGTTTTGGCAGAGAAAGCCCAACCCCGCTGCACACTGTGGGAATAAATAGGGCGGGTTGCCCCCCCACCCCTCCCTATAAAAAAGGGAGATAAGGAGTATGAGGAACTATGGACTCGCGGGGCCACAAGAGGGTTTTGATGGTGGGTTCTTTTTCAAGAGATTGACCTGGAGCTCGCGGCCACAAAGTTTTTGATGGTTGATTCCTTACTGTAAGGCGTGACACTATGGAGCTCGCGGCCCCCCCAAATTTTTAGGGGGGATTCTGTACTGCAGGGCCGGGCTGGGACTCAAAAGCACCCGGCACAAAGGCCCCCAGCCCCAAGCACGGGGAGGCACAAGGGAGGTACGTGGGGGGGGCAGGGGCAACAAAGGGGGTACGAGCAGGCAGGGACCAGGAGGTACATACACAACGGGGAGGGACCAAGGAATATGTAGGAGGTGGGGATAAAAATACAAGCATTCGGGGGGCACCAGGGGGAAAACGAAGGGATTCGGGGCGGGCACCAAGGGGGGTACGTGGCGGGGGAGCAGGCACCAAGGGAGGTACGTGCGGGCGGGCAGGGGACCAAGGGAGGTAGTGGGGGGCGGGCAAGGGACCAAGGGAGGTACGTAGGGGAACAAGGCCCCAAGAAGTTTGGGAAACCAAAGTAACCCCACTTCCCTTTTGGGGCCCTGCCTCCCTAATACCAGGGGTGACAATGGGAAGGGGGGCAATTCAGGGGAAGTTTCCATGTACCCTTTCTAAATTTCAGTAAACCTGCAGGGGCAGGCCGGGTTCCTGGGGAGGGGCGTTCAGGGAGGGGGGTGCAGGGGCCTTGGGGGGGTGGAGCCAGTGAACGTCTCTAGTTCTTTTCTTGGAGCTAGCTTTCCTCCACTGTCCCCCCCCCCCTTCTGTTAAAGACTGCCCAAAGTCCTGCCCCCGCCCCCACATGTCAAACCAAAAAAAATCACAAAACTTTTTCCACACACCCCCCAGGCACAGAAATAGGACGGGTCCGCAGGGGGGCCAGCAAGTACTGTAAAAAAATGTGTCACAGGGCGGGCTGCGCCTGCGGCCAAATACATGTGGGCGCCGGGCGCAACTTAGCCAAGGGTTCTCCCAGGGGGGCCCGCACCAACTCATAGATTCTCCCTATCTGTTGGGGGGGCCCCCTTCAGGGAACTCCGGCCGGTCACGCCCGCCCTAGAACCGGCTGTTTTTCTTGCTGGTGGCTGCCTGCGGAGGGATCCTGGGAAGTTGCAGCCCCCATCCACAGTAGTGGGGCCCCCGGCGCAGCCCGCCCGTGAAAAACATCTTTTACAGTAAATTGCTGGCCCCCCGGGGGAAGGCCCCCCCCCGGGTCACTGGGGTCCCGCAGGGGGGCCCCGCAAAGGGGCCCCCACCGGGAAACGCTAACCCCCCAAAACATTTGATCAACAATTGCCCGCCCCCGGCTAGCACTGCCTAAACGGCCCCCCCCGGGGGCTTCTTCCCTCCGCGGCAGCTGACAGTGCCAAAGGGGCAACGGTTTTGGGATCCCACATGTGGGCCCCGGGACCCCCCGGCCCGCCGGGCCCCTGTGGGCCCGGCGGGCCCGGGGTTCCCCAGTCCGGGGGCCCGCTGTACTGTAATAGCATTTTACATCATGGAGCCCTTTTAGCCACAAAGAGGTTTTTTATGGGGGGATTCTTTACTGTAAAAGCGGTGACACTATGGAAACCCCCCCATGGCCAAAAAGGGGGTTTTGGGTAGTGGAGACATTGCAAAGCTCGAAAGGAAATTGGATGCCCTTTTTCCCAAAAAAAATAATATTACAGATTATGGACCAATTCTGGAGATGGGGGGTTTTCCCAAATTAAATTTTTTTATGGAGTTGGGAAGGGAAAGGGTTTTGTCTGTATGGGGGATTGGCCTTTGCATTTTTGGCCCTCCTTCCTTCCCGGGTCAACCCCTGTAGAATCAAAAGGTTGGAAATTTAATTGGGAAAACCGGGTCTCTTTCCAACCTTTCCTTTCATGTTTAAAAAGTGTTTTCCTTGGGGTTTTTCAACCCGACCAAAAGATGTGGGCAAACCCTTTGGGAATTGTAGAAAAGTTTGCCCAAACTTGTTCCCAGAATAGGTGTTTCTTTTCAACCTGCCCCAACTGTTCTGCCGCCTAGAAATTTTCTGGGTTCCCCCATATCCCTTTGCATTGCAGCTTTTTTTTTGTGGTATGACTTTAAAACTTTTTCTGAATTTTAAAATTTATGAATTTTTCCTTTTTGGGGTTAAAATTCCTCATTAAAAGAGCACCTTTTAAAAATTTGTGGAGATTTTAACACCATTAAATTGCTCCACTGAAAATAAAAAAATTCCAAAAAAACTCATGGGAAAAAAATTTGGGGGCCCTGCCGCCATCTATTCATGTAGTGTTTCCCCCTTTAAAAGGGGGGTTTTGCCCCGATCTAATGTTGACTGGGGTTTCCCCCCAAAATGGATTTCCTTTTCCCAAATTAAAGTGAATTTAAAAAATGAGCCCCGAAAAGCTGCCGCCGACTTTGATGCCCTTAGTTTTCCTATGTTTAACCCTTAGCTACAACCAGGAGCTGACGGGGAAGCCATGGCCACACATTGTTTTGCACTCCTTATCTTAATTGGGAGACACAGGAACCCACTTGAAAGGGGGGGAGAAAAAAGCATGTTAAATGGGGATCGCACTAGCTTTGTTTCTTTGTCAAGGGCCCGGTTTTTTTCCCCCCCCTGTTATAAAAATTTGTTGGTTTTAATGAAAATTTTCTTATTTAAACATGCCCGACGCCCCTGCTCAGCCCCTCCCCCCTCCTACCCTGTAGTCAGTGAAGGAGCGCTGCCTGCTTGGAGCTTATCTTTACTCCTGAGCAGATAAGAGGGAGAAAACAAAACCCGTAGATCTTGTGCACAATACAGTTATCCTCTGTGGATTAGCCAGACCTGTTTGCTCAACTACAGAGACTGAAGATCAGCCTCCAGAGCGTGCATGGGAGGTGAAGCGATGACATCACAGAGGAGGTACTTGTTTTTTTAAACACAGAAACAAAACGCCCCTTTTTTCAAGGCTCAAGAGGGGAGTATCAGCTTGTTAGGTGAGGAAATCACTTCTTGGCAAAACCCCTTTAACTCAAATCTGACTCACTGAGCCTTGCAGTGTGAATGGGATTAGAGCTAACCAGATACTCATCTGCAGAAAGCTGGTTTGCCCTCATCAGTGCAGCGTAGAATACTGGTTGGCTGAGTGAGAGACTCTAGGACAGGGGTGTCACCCGGCGGCCCCCCAGCTGTTGGCAAAAAACAACTCCCACGCTGCCCCCGGTTATCGATTAAACAAATGCATGATGGGAGTTGTAGTTTCCCAACAGCTTGGGGGCTGCAGTTTGACACCTGTGCTCTTGGAGTAACTCATAAGGAGTAACGTTCCTCATTAGGGAGAGGCACCTTGTGTATGTGTGGGGACTTAAATATTAGTTGCTCCTCTGAAAGATAATATTCAAAAATGCTCTTGGGAAATAAGTTGGGACCCTGCAGCGCCATCTATTGCATGTAGTGTTCCCTTAACTCAAATCGTTCTCACTGAGCCTTGCAATGTGAATGGGATTAGAGCCAACTAGATATTCATCTGCAGACAGCTGTTTTGGTGTGTATGTGTGTTGGTCCTCATCAGAGTAGAATACTGGTTGTCTGAGTGAGAGTCTCTAGGAGTAACACATAAGGGGTGACGTTCCTTATTAGGGAGAGGCGCCATGTAGGTGTGTGGAGACTAATTATGAAGGTGTGCAAATTTAGATTGGGTGTATGCGTATACTTGATTGCTATTATTATGCAGTACTGGTAGCGCGTAGAATATAAAGCGACACAACCTAGATATCCTGGCTTATGTTTTCTATAAGTTTACGATGTTATTACTGCTTTTACGCTCTGCTCCGTTCTTGCACAGCCGCTGCATTGAGGCTTTGTCCATTATGAGAGCAAATAAACCGTGCAGAGTATCGCACGCTGGAGACGCGGCCTCGTGGGGTTTCCTTACTCAGACCTATTAAATATTCTTAGCATTTGCAAACGGCTAATGTCTCCGACGTAACCCTTTGACATATGAAACCTTAGAATACATTTCACAAAGGTTCTGGATTTTGTTTGAGGGTCGGCGGTTTTCTTGCTTAAATGGTCAATAACTTTTCAAGAAATGTTGCATAGATCAACAGTACAAATAACTATAAGAAACCCTCTAATACTCACATAGGAGAGAGAAATGCTTTTCTCCATTCGTCCGGCTCCTTTCCTTCTCCCTCCTTTTCACAAACTTATCATTTACTCTTGGTGGATCTGATCAGGTTTCAGCTGCCCATAGAAGTCTATTGAGAAAGGAGGGAGCTGCAAAGGACGACACACACATGCTGCTGAAAGCTCTATGAAATGTCCTGTCTCACTTTGGTGACATTTGTTTGGATACTTTGAAAAAGTCATCATGATGGATCCCACGGTGAGGCCATAGAAATGTATAAAGCAAACATAGTCTACTGCTCTACATTGGACTACATTTGCTCTACTTCCCATTTGTACGTTATATGCTTTGTGCTGGACACAATATGTAGTCTCCCACACTTGTGTTCAGCACATAAAGCATATGCATTCAGTAACTAGTGCAAACATAGTCCAACTTGGACTACTTTTCACTTTTAGATTCCTATGGCCCCACCTTTTTATTAATTAGGATAACATTTTCAAGGTGATGCTCTATAATGTCCTCCATGCTGCTACAGAAATATAAGGAGCAGGATTTCCTTCCCGGGGGGCAGTGTATGGGAGACATATAGACTATCTCCATCCACTAGTCATACTGCTCTTTAAAGGGCTCCGCGCTAAAGAATATGGGGGAGGTTTCCCCTCCCGTGTGTGAGTGTTATGGGGAAACTTCGAGCAGCTCATTCTCATCCACTAGACTCAGGTATGCTCTATAATGTCCTCCATGCTGCTTTAGAGATATAACGGAGCAGGATCTCCTCTCCTGTGTGTGCAGTGTATGGGAGACATCATAGCAGCTCATCTCCACCCACTAGCTCAGTACTGCTCTATAATGTCCTCCATGCTGCTATAGAGATATAGGGGGCAGGATCTCCTCTCCTGTGTGTGCAGTGTATGGGAGACGACATAGCAGCTCATCTCCATCCACTAGCTCAGTCCTACTCTAGAATATCCTCCATGCTGCTATAGAGATATAGGGGGCAAGATCTCCTCTCCTGTGTGCAGTATATGGGAGACATCATAGCTAGTCTCCACTCACTAGCTCAGTACTGCTCTATAATGGTCTCCATGTTGCTATAGATATATAGGGGCAGGATCTCCTCTCCTGTGTGTGCAGTGTATGGGAGACGACCTAGCAGCTCATCTCCACCCACTAGCTCAAGAATTTGAGTGAGTGTCTGGAGAGGGAAAAACTGCTGAAAAAATGTGACATCCGAGGTTTATATTGGTCACAAATAGCGCTACTTCCCAAACACAGGACAGCTAACCCTGAAAAGTTTGTGACCACTTCAAGTTATGCCATCATTAAACCCCACCCTGAATGCCCAACTACCCGAGCTGCGACCTCATCCTGTGCCCACAGTCACGACATGTACCGTCCCTAGGGATGTATTAGAGCTCAGCTCTGCGGAGTAGTTCTCGGTTTCTGAGAACCAAGGACCTTTCATAGAGTAAATCTATTTTAGAGGCCGATGTCTGAAACCTTATAAACCCATTAACCTAACTGCCTGTTAATTGTTCAGGAGGCCATTAATTTCTCTGTATTCCAGAAGCCGGGGAGCTCTGGAGTCTATCAAGGCAACCAGACCAGTAGTAACCACATGAAAGTAATTAAAAAAAAAAACTGGAAACTGCACTATGCACCTCTGGGGCAGATATAGTAATCCTGTCTAGTACCTAGACAGTCTTAAAGGGATTGTCCAAGACTTTTTAAGAACCTCCCTAACACCTCCCACTGTGCTTCAAAGGGTGTTCCAGGACTTACAAAAGCTCATCCAATAGGTCATGATTAAAAATAGAAATAAAGAAGCATACGCCCCTGACACGTGAAAGGCCTGGATACATTTCTAGATGTAATAATAGAACAAGTTATAGTGACCGGGATTCTGGAGAAGGCTCTGGATACATTTCTAGATGTAATAATAGAACAAGTTATATTGACCGGGATTCTGGGGGAAGGGTCTGATACATTTCTAGATGTAATAATAGAACAAGTTATAGTGACCGGGATTCTGGAGAAGGGTCTGGATACATTTCTAGATGTAATAATATAACAGGTTATAGTGACCGGGATTCTGGAGAAGGGTCTGGATACATTTCTAGATGTAATAATATAACAAGTTATAGTGACCCGGGGTTCTGGAGAAGGGTCTGGATACATTTCTAGATGTAATAATAGAACAAGTTATAGTGACCGGGGTTCTGAGAAGGGTCGGATATATTTCTAGATGAATAATATAACAAGTTTATAGTGACCCCCGGATTCTGGAGAAGGGTTCCTGGGGACATTTCTAGATGTAAATAATAAAACAAAGTATAGTGACCAGGATTCTGGAGAAGGGTCTGGATATATTTCTAGATGTAATAATAGAACAAGTTATAGTGACCAGGATTCTGGAGAAGGGTCTGGAGTATTTCTAGATGTAATAGAACAAGTTATAGTGACCGGGATTCTGGAGAAGGGTCTGGATATATTTCTAGATGTTATAATAGAACAAGTTATAGTGACCAGGATTCTGGAGAAGGGTCTGGATACATTTCTAGATGTAATAATAGAACAAGTTATAGTGACCAGGATTCTGGATAAGGGCTGGAGACATTTCTAGATGTAATAATATAAACAAGTCATAGTGACCGGGATTCGGAGAAGGGTCTGGAGACATTTCTAGATGTAATAATAGAACAAGTTATAGTGACCGGGATTCTGGAGAAGGGCCGCTGATATATTCATATTGCCAGATTGGAGTCGGCGTTAGTGCTAATTCCCAGGCATGCTTGAGGAAGGGGGTGGACCCCGAAACGTGGCAGGTACTGCACATTATGCAGTGACGCAGAGATGTGAGAGGTCTCTGGCTTGTATCTTATCCTGGTCTAAGGATATGGACTAATGCAGATGTGCAGCAGGACTTGTATACACAGTAAGGCCTCGTTCACACGGCTTATTTCGGTGCGGATTGGCGGCGTACTGCGCTCCGGATTTGCGCTGCAGTACGGCGCCAATCCGTCGCAGTAATTACGGTAATCCACTGCTCTCATAGAGATTAGCTGAGCGGGGAGAAAGTGACATGCACATTATCCAGGCGCAATACGCGCCGTGGATAATGGAAGTTTATGGGGCCGGCGGGCCCCGCCCCTTATTCAAGCTGGAATTGCGAGCACAATCCGGCTCGCAATTCTGGCTTGAATAAGCCGTGTGAACCGGGCCTTAAGGTATGTTCACATGACATATTGCGCCGCAATACACTGAGTGGTTTAGAAGTACGCGCTGGCCGGCCCCAGTCACTTCTATTATCCACTGCATGTAAATGCCCAGAAGATGTGACATCACTTCTTTCTCGCAGTATTGTTTGCCAGGGAAGACGGGCGTAATTCATAGCTCTCTATGAGAGCTATGAATTACCGTAATTGCAGGGTGCATTTTGGGTGTTTTGCAGCACAATTACGCGCCAAAGTACTTCCCACAATTACGCGGTGTGAACATACCCTAAGACTTTGCAGGTGTTCTAGTTATTATCTGTAATTATACATTTAAATTAGTGAAGAATTCCATTATCTAAGAAATGCTTGGATAAATCTGTTGCCTCTGATATTGCTTCTGAATCTATGTTGGTATTGATTTAGGGGTGGGGATACCCTTACAGATGTTTAAAGGGGTTGTCTCACTACAGGGATTGCTGCTTTTTTTTGTTAAAGATCTTGCAAAATCAAGTCACTTTGCAATATATGTCCATTACCAGTGTCCTACCTATTCCTAGATATCCCCTCTTGTATGGGCTGCATCATCTCCTCAGGTCGCTATAGCTACAGACTTGTTCAATCTCTCCTGATAGGCTGCCAGCACTGGTTGCTTTAGCTACAGACCTGTTCAATCTCTCATGATATGCTGCCAGCACTGGTTGCTATAGCTACAGACCTGTTCGATTTCTCCTGATAGGCTGCAAGCACTGGTCGCTATAGCTGCAGACCTGTTCGATCTCTCCTGATCGGCTGCCAGCACTGGTCGCTGTATCTACAGACCTGTTCAATCTCTCCTGATCGGCTGCCAGCATTGGTTGTTATAGCTACAGACCTGTTTGATCTCTCCTGATAGGCTGCCAGCACTGGTTGCTATAGCTACATTCCTGTATGATCTATCCTGATAGGCTGCCAGCTCTGGTCACTATAGCTACAGACCTGTTTGATCTCTCCTGATAGGCTGCCAGCACTGGTCGCTATAGCTACAGACCTGGCTTCTACTGCAGCCTAGTAGAAGCCAGTAAACACGCCCCTGAATTCAGAATGAAACCAAGAAAACAGGACGAGTCAATTTAGTGAGACAAGCCCTTTAACGCCTGCAAGTGAAGGTGTCTTTTGAGTGAAACTAGTGACAACCTACCAGGACCTTTATGGAGTCGCTTCCAGCTGCTGCCCACAGGGGTTACTCTGGCTATTATCTGCTGGTTATATTAATGTGACTCCATTCTGTATACACTGCACTGGGTTCTTTGTAACAAACACAGGAAATCGGTTTTCCACATTGCTGAGTCTCTGTTTTTGCAAGGTCGCCCAGCCGCTGCGCGCGTGGCTATGATATCGGATGATGAGTGATGTCCTGAATGATAAGGAGGTTCCCCTTCTGCTGGGGGAGATGCGTCGTGTGCAATCGGGGTTAGTTGCGAGGACGGCGATGCTGCAATGCATTCAGCCTTTGGTGGAAACTTCCTGACGACGTCCACGAGTCTTATTGGAAAGTGTCGGGATTATTCGCTCCAAACGCCTGTGACCTCATTTATGACCCAGTAGGACGCGAGCTCAGATGTGCAGTTTTTGTTGGGAACGAGGGAGATTGGTGATCGGTGTGTGGCAGAGGCCTGCGTGATGCGGTGGGGGGAGAGCGCCGGCTCCTGTGACCTTAATCCAAGCAACCAAGGTGAGTTAAGGGGGCTCTGGAGGAGGGGGGTGCATGAGGATGAGCCGAGGACCACGAGCACAGACTGATGGGAGTCTCGGCAGCGGGAGGGAGAGGGAACAATGACGCCAGGAGGAAAGTTGACGTGAGACATCGGAGCGTTAGATGGCGGCTGGAGATGAAAGGGTTACACGGCCCGGAGACGGCGGCATAGACTTCAATGCATGAAGGTCTCCCTGCGATCGCACGGGGCCATGTGCTTTGTGCAGGTTGTGTGGACGCGTCAGGTTTATTCCATTGGTTATAGGAAGGGTCAATGTAATTGTGCAGCACTGCAGGCTATCCGGATTGTGGGGGGCATCAATGGGGTCTGATCTGGGATCCTGCTGCCTTCCATTCCCATCATTACCCTTCCTTTTCATGATTCATTCCTACCTCTATATAGGCTTAGACTGGACCACAGGAGAGCAGGGGCGACTCCCGCCGGGCCCCTGGACATGCCAGGACTGGGGCTCTGCCGGTGGACTCCTAGAATCGACACTGCTGGTGTGGGGCCCCCCAAGAATCAGCTCTGCCGGGGCCCTAGAATCGGTTTGTAGTGGGCCCAACCTCCTGTTCCCATTCATATTCACTGAGGGTGGCCCCCAAGAATCAGCTCTGCTGGTGGGGCCCAGGCACCTCAGTGGGAAAACATGCTTCCCATACATTTTCATAGGTAGCCCCCAAGAAGGCTTGTGGTGGGGCCCCCAAAAATAGCTTGCTGGTGGGGCCCCCCATAATCCGCTCTGCTGGTGGGGCCCCCAAGAATCGGCTCTGCTGGTGGGGCCCCCCAAGAATCAGCTCTGGTGGTGGGGCCCCCCAAAAAAAGGCTCTGTGGGGGGCCCCAAGTGGCTCTGGGGTGGGCCCCAAACCCAGTCGGACACTGCTTCCATACATATTCACTGAGGGTGGGGCCCCCAAGATTCAGCTCTGCTGGTGGGCCCCCCAAGTTTCAGCTTGCTGGGGGCCCCCAAGATTTCACTCTGCGGGTGGGGCCCGGGGCACCTCAGTCGAAAATGTTTCCCATAGTATTCATGAGGGTGGCCCCAACAATCAGCTTGTGGGGGGCCCCCAGAATCGGCTTGTGGGGGGGAGCCCCAAGAATGGCTTTGGGTGGGGCCCCCAAGAATCAGCTCTGCTGGTGGGGCCCCCAAGAATCGGTTTGCGGGGGTGGGGCCCCCCAAATGGCTTGGTTGGGGCCCCAACCTCAGTCGGCATCTTCCATACATATTCACTGAGGGTGGGGCCCCCAAGATTCAGCTCTGCTGGTGGGGCCCCCAAGATTCAGCTCTGCTGGTGGGGCCCCCAAGATTAGCCTTGTGGTGGGCCAGGCATAGTCGAACCTGCTTCCTACGTTTCACTGGGGGTGGCCCCCAACAATCAGCTTGGGGGGGGGCCCCCAAGAATGGTCTTGGTGGGCCCCAGGCCCCTCGTGGACACTGTTTCCCTTTTACATATTCATGGGGGGTGGGGCCCCAAGATTCACCCTTTGTGGGGGGGCCCCAAAAGATTCGCTCTGTGGTGGGGCCCGGACCTCGTCGAACATGTTTTCCATACGTATTCATGGGGGTGGCCCCCAAAAAATCCTCTGTGGTGGGGCCCAAAAAATCGGCTCGGTGGGGGGCCCCAGGCCCCTAAAGCGGACAGCTTAAATAATATTCATGAGGTGGGGCCCCCAAGAATCTGCTCTGCTGGTGGGGCCCCCAAGAATCAGCTCTGCTGGTGGGGCCCCCAAGAATCGGCTCTGCTGGTGGGGCCCCCAAGAATCGGCTCTGGTGGTGGGCCCCAGGCATCGTCGAACCGCTTCCAACTATTCATGAGGGTGGCCCCAACAATAAAGTCTCCTGGTGGGGCCCCCAAGAATCGGTCACGGGTGGGCCCCAGGCCCCAAAGTGGACGTGCTTCTACTATTCATAGGGAAACCCCCAAAATTTCAGCTCTGCTGGGGGGCCCCAAGACTCAGCCTCTGCTGGGGGGAAACCAACACCTTTAATCGGACATGCTTCCTTTATTTTCCCTGGGGGTGGCCCCCAGGAATGGGCCCTTGTGGTGGGGACCGGGAACTGTTTCCAAAACATTTCATGGGGGGGCCCCCGGGAATAAGTTTTGCGGTGGGGCCCCCGGGAAATCCCTTTGCGGGGGGGACCAGAAACTGCTTAAAAATTATTCCTTATTTATTAGCACCAAATATAGCTGTGCACATTTTTGGGCAAAAAGGCTTTGGGTACCAAAAATGTTGCCGCAGGGTCAAGGGCCCAGGCATAGTGGTGCTGTTGGCCCCCCTCAAATATTAGACATCAGACCAGGCCATGTCTCTAACCACCCCCCAAGTGAACCCATAATATCATGCAGCCTACACGGTGACTCCCCAGGAAGCCTGCAGCCTACAAGACTGTTTTCATGTCCCAAGAACACATAAACCGTTGAATAAGCAGCGCTGTCCCAGGGATCCAGGGCATACGTCTGATTCCCGGGATATGCATTCCCACCCTGGGGCCCCTATGCTTGTGCAGCCCTGGACAACTTCCTAGTGCATAGTTGCCAACTTTTTAAAATGAAAAAGTAGGAGACCTTAGTGGGCGGCACGCGTAGCGTGGCAAAAATTTGCATGGACACGCCCATCTTGTCGGTATGCCACGCCCCTTCAAAAAGCCACACCCACTCCACCTAACTGCATAACGGCTTTGGAAGACAGCCAGGTAGATGCCCTTATAGCCAGGTAGTAGCCCCCCTTTATCAAGGTAGTGCCCTTACGGCTGGTAGATGCCCCCTTGTAGCCAAGTAGTGCCCCCTCTGTAGCCAGGTAGAGCCAAATTTGTAGCCAGGTAGATGCCCCCTTTGTTAGCCAGGTAGGTGCCCCCATTGTTAGCCAAGTAGTGCCCCCATTGTTAGCCAAGTAGTGCCCCCATTTTTTAGCAGGTAGTGCCCCCTTCTGTTAGCCAGGTATTTGCCCCCATTGTTGCCAGGTAGTGCCCCCATTGGTTGCAGGTAGTGCCCCCATTGGTTGCCAGGTAGTGCCCCCATTGGTTGCCAGGTAGTGCCCCATTGGTTCCCAGGTAGTGCCCCCATCTTTTAGCCAGGTATGTGCCCCCTTTCTTTAGCCAGTAGTGCCCCCATCTGTTAGCCAGGTAGTGCCCCCATCTGTTAGCCAGGTAGTGCCCCCATCTGTTAGCCAAGTAGTGCCCCCATGGTTAGCCATTTTGTGCCCCCTTCGTTAGCCATGTAGTGCCCCCATCGTTAGCCAGGTAGTGCCCCAAATCTGTTACAAGGTAGTGCCCCCATCTGTTAGCCAGGTAGTGCCCCCATCTGTTAGCCAGGTAGTGCCCCATCTGTTACCCAGGTAGTGCCCCTCTGTAGCCAGGTAGTGCCCCTTCTGTTACCAGGTAGTGCCCCCCATCCGTTAGCCAGGTAGTGCCCCCATCTGTTAGCCAGGTAGTGCCCCCTCTGTTGCCAGGTAGTGCCCCCTCTGTTGCCAGGTAGTGCCCCCTCTGTTGCCAGGTAGTGCCCCCTCTGTTGCCAGGTAGTGCCCCCTCTGTTGCCAGGTGTGCCCCCCATCTGTTAGCCGGGTTTGTGCCCCCATCTGTTAGCCGGGTAGTGCCCCCTTTTGTTGCAGGTAGTGCCCCATTGTTGCCAGGTGTGCCCCATTGTTGCCAAGTAGTGCCCCCATCGTTGCCAGGTAGTGCCCCCATCGTTGCCAGGTAGTGCCCCCATCGTTGCCAGGTAGTGCCCCCATCTGTTAGCCAGGTAGTGCCCCCTCGGGTTCGCCAGGTAGTGCCCCTCTGTTGCCAGGTGATGCCCCATTGTTGCCAGGTAGTTGCCCTCTCTGTTAGCCAGGTTAGAGCCCCTAAAGCTAATAAAAATAAAATTAATAAAATCCACTTCCCTTACCAGGCTCCTGCAGCCGGCCGCTCCGGACGATCTCCTCAGCGGCGCAGGGGGAATTTGAGAGCAGCCGCGGTCACTCCCTGCAGCCGCGCGTCACTTCCCCCTGCGCCGCTGAACTTTTATGTGCGGCGCACACACCGGCGCCGTACATACAGGGAGAGGAGGGAGGAAGGGAGCGATCCCTCCTGCCTCCTCCCGCACAGTGAACCGCGGCGGGTGTGGCGGCCGCTGCGGGCCGCTGCACCCCGCCTGTAGGAGCGGTCCCGCGGCGCAAGAGTAGCGCACCAGCGAAACTCTTGCGCCGCGGTAATTTAAGACCCCCGCCGCCTGCAGGCGGCGGGAGGAATGCCAACTCCCCCGGGAGGGCGGGAGGGGACCCCAAATAGCGGGACCCCCCCCCCCAAAAACGGGAGAGTTGGCATGTATGTCCTAGTGTACCCAGCGCATAAGATGACCCTGCGTTTCCTGTCCAGTTCTTGCACTTGTTGGCATGACCGTGCAGTAAAAATGATGCAACCGGTATTTGTCCTGTTTTAGCGCCGTTACCACGGCCCCCGGGGGACGACTTTTCTCTTCCCATTGATATGTTCATATTCCGTCCGGTTTTTGGAACGAAGAATGAACATGTTCAATGTTTTTCGGGCGGCGGAAAACCCATGCGGTGGGGACTGCTGCGCGGGTTTTCCCTAGCGGCCCGGTGTGTTAGTTTGCGGCCAATTTTTCAGACGGTCTGCAAAACCGCAAACAGTCTGAAAAACCGGCCGCAAACCGGTGCCGTGGGGACAAGCCCTTAGGGTATGTTCACACGATGTACTGCGGCGCGTACAGTACGTGCAGCCCGCCGGCCCCATAGACCTGCATTACTCGTGGCGCGTATTCGCCGCGAATAATTGACATGTCACGTATCTCCCCTCGCATACAGATCGATCGTACGCGCGGGGGGGGAAGAAGCATAATCCATAGTTCTCTATGAGAGCTATAGATTACCGTAATTATGGGGCGCATTTCTCCGATAAATTTAAACGCAATAACGCACCCAAAATGCGCCCCAATATAAGCCGTGTGAACATACCCTCAGTCCGCGTTTACACGGCAAAGACCAAATACCGGTTGGATTCACCGACTAGTATTTGGTCTGTTTTTGGCACGCAGGGGGGCGGCTTTGTCTGCAGTTTGCGGATTCAAGCCGTCCCCCTTTGCACCCACATGTTCATGTTCCATCCAAAAACCGGACGGAAGAACAAACATATTGTATGTTTTTCGGACCGCTGGCGGTATAAAAAAAGTCCATGGGAAAATCCGTGCAGTGGGGAGCGCTGCACGGATTTTCTATTGAAGTCTATGGGGAGCGCTGCACGGATTTTCTATGGGGAGCGCTGCACGGATTTTCTCTTGACGTCTATGGGGAGCGCTGCACGGATTTTCTATCAGTCTCTGGGGTACCGCTGCACGGATTTTCTATTGAAGTCTATGGGGGACCGCTGCACGGATTTTCTATTGAAGTCTATGGGGGACCGCTGCATGGATTTTCTATTGAAGTCTATGGGGGACCGCTGCATGGATTTTCTATTGAAGTCTATGGGGGACCGCTGCATGGATTTTCTATTGAAGTCTATGGGGAGCGCTGCACGGATTTTCTATCAGTCTATGGGGAGCGCTGCACGGATTTTCTATCAGTCTATGGGGAGCGCTGCACGGATTTTCTATTGAAGTCTATGGGGAGCGCTGCACGGATCTTCTATTGAAGTCTATGGGGAGCGCTGCACGGATCTTCTATTGAAGTCTATGGGGAGCGCTGCACGGATCTTCTATTGAAGTCTATGGGGAGCGCTGCACGTCGGTTTTTGTAAAACCGCAAACTGGACAAATAACCCTCGCCGTGAGGACATGGCCTTTTGCTCTGGAGCCCCACCAACAAATGGCAATAAACTAAAACAGCAGCAGAAGTAGCACTAGTTAAAGCTATAAATAATACCGCCATATAGCAGGGAGCTGGACAGCAGAAAGCCACCTACTACTTGTTCCCTACAAAAAAGGAACATATGTTCCTGTACCTGATTTGGGCCCCCTCAACCTCTCGGCACCACCACAGCAGTTGCTTTGGTTATAACTATGGCCCGTCTTTGTTAGCAGAGGAGGAAAAATGCACCCCCAGCCCCCCCCATCACCAAAAACCCAGGCTTGGTCAGTAAGGGGTTAAAGCTGTCTTGGTGATTTTCTTAATCCCTCTCGGAAGGTTTCGTGCACGGAGGTTTGTGGTGCATCGATCACAGGCGGTTGAGGTTCAGCCATCTGCCCGGCGGTGCACGAGACGTCGCTGCTCCGCGCACACAGAGCCCGCTTTGTAGTATACGGTTTTCTATAGCGGAGCGGCAGGGGTTAAGTCTGGAGCTGCTCTGGGTGACTTTGTCAGAAGGAGAGCAAACACATTGTACCGCAGTCACATTCGCCTCCCAGCGGCATGAATGGAACAATTCATAGTACAGAGAAGTGACTCATGGGCACAATTCTCCCCCGTCCAATCCAGCGCCGGGATCGGGCTCCATTCACCGCAAAGATGCGACGCTGTTATGCAGGTGCAACGGGAGCTACACTGCAGCGTCTATGTAGGAATCTACTATGTCGCTATACAGCGCTCAGTCAGGTCCCAATATCCTCAGGATGTTTCCAGCAGACAATGCTCTTTCCCGGGACATTGTATCTTGTAGCCACCTCCCCACATAATGTCCCAGACACTGCAGATCTGCAGCTCATGTGATGGAAGATCCAACCAGTTATCAGGAACATTTTACCTATAAACCACTGGATTACTGCAGTGCATGCAGTGATGGGGGTATAGCGCCTCTCTACAGTAAGTGCGGTGTACTTACATTGTCCTGTACGCTCTTTACATGTATTAGTGAGGTGCAATGCAGTGATTGGTGGTCTATAGCGTCTCTCTACAGTACAGTGTGGTATACTTGCCCTGAAATGCTCTTCCCATGTATTAGGGAGGTGCATGCAGTGATTGGGCGTTATAGCACCTTCTCTCCAGTACAGTGCGGTATACATGTCTGTACTGCTCTTACATGTATTAGTGAGGTGAATGCAGTGATTGGTGGTCTATAGCACCTCTTTACAGTACAGTGCGTACTAATGTCCTGTATGCTCTTTTGTATTGTGAGGTGCATACATGATTGGCGGTTATGCACCTCTACAGTACGGTACTAGATGTCCTGTAATGTCTTTACATGTATTAGTGAGGTGCATGCAGTGATTGGGGGTCTATAGCCCCTCTCTACAGTACAGTGCGGTACTACATGTCCTGTACTGCCCCTTACATGTATTAGTGAGGTGCATTACAGTGATTGGCGGTCTATAGCACCTCTCTACAGTACGGTATTTCATGCCTGTACTGCTCTTACATGTATTAGTGAGGTTGCATGCAGTGATTGGGGGTCTATAGCCCCTCTCTACAGTACAGTCCCAATTACTACATGTCTGTCTGCTTTCCATGTTTTTAGTGCGGTGCATGTAGTGATTGATGGTCTATAGCGCCTCTCTACAGTACAGTGCGGTTCTACATGTCCTGTACTGCTCTTACATGTGTCAGGATGAGCGGCTCCTTTGGCACCAGTTGAGGGCATTTTTTTATTCTGATATAATTTATCAAGGCAGTTGCACTAGAGTTCTGCTGCAATTTGCACCAAAAATATTGGCCTGCGCGCTTTACACCACATTTATTCTGCATTTTAAGCCTCTGCACAATGGCTGTGGGTTATGGATAGGGACATGCTTCAGTGTGTCTGGCGCAGTTAGTGGCATTTAAGTGAGCCAATTTAGAAGAGGTGTAAAGTTAGACTAAGAATCTAACCATGCGCCATATTTGTCCGCACTATGATACATGTGCTGCATTGTAAGACTAACTTTGCTCTGTCTAAGAGTTACACAGAATTGATAAATCCTCCCGATTGTGTATAAAGTCCATGACCCTAGAAGCTCCCGACCTCCTCATAGAAATTTATCCCCAGTTTCCAGCAGCTCTCTCTGATGTTATATGAAAGGACGCACTTTATCTGGAGCAGTATCTGCTGTATTTTCTTTTATCTCCCTGTTGCATTATGTTGGGGACATTTTGGGGTGTTGGAACCAATCCCCAGTTTCCCATAGAGTTGTGGTCTGATCATACCATAGTCATCTCCGCACCTTGTAATATTGTATGTTCAGGGAGCGCTGTATTCGCACAACTTGTAGCCCTGATCTATGCAGGAGCCTTATACTTTTTGATGTTGTATCAGAATATTTTTCTATGTCGATAACACTGATAAATGCAAGGTTATGCACATGGGGAGGAAAAATCCATTACATGACTACATGTTAAATGGAAAAACACTGGGTAAAAGTGACTGGAGAAGAACTTGGGAATCCTGGTGGACAGTAAACTTAATTGTAGCAGCCAGTGTCAGGCAGCAGCTGCCAAGGCAAATAGGATCATGGGGTGTATTAAAAGGGGCATAGATGCACATGATGAGAACATTATTCTCCCATTATACAAGTCACTGGTTAGACCACACATGGAATATTGTGGACAGTTTTGGGCACCAGTGCACAGGAAAGACATTGTAGAGCTTGAACAGGTATGAAGGCGGCAACAAAAATAATAAAAGGACTGGGTGGACTACAGTACACAGAAAGATTGGCAAGATTAGGGTTATTTAGTTTAGAGAAAAGACGGCTTCGGGGGGACATAATAAATATGTTTAAATACATCAAAGGTCAATATAGAGATCTCTCCCAAGACTTATTTATACCTAGGATTGTATCTAGAACAAGGGGACATCCTCTATGCCTAGAGGAAAGAAAGTTTCTATATAAACATAGAAAGGGATTCTTTATTGCAGCGCTGTGGAGTCGGAGTCGGTGCCTATTTTGCAGGAGTCGGAGTCGTCCTAAAAGGGACCGACTCCCAAAATATATAATAAGTTGGTCCAGTTAGTTCGATGCAAAGAGCAAGAGGAATTGGGTCCGGCCTGTGCTACTGCTCCCATATCTCCAGCCTTATCACATGAGGAGTGTAATTGATGACATGGAGCAGGCAAAGTGCTGCCCCAGGGGGAAAGATCCTGCTCCCAGGGCAAACAGATTTCAGCAAAATACTTCATCTACTTTCAAAGAAGTAGAAGAGTTCAACCATTCATCAGACCTGACTGTGGCTGAGGCGATTCCTTTATACCCTGACATTGTTAGAGATGTTGCCCCTGTGGTCACCGCTTTGCCCCCAACCCCAGTTAGTGTAGAGAGGCCGTTCTCTAGCCTGGAAATCATGAGATCAGATGTGAGGTCATGTATAGGATCTGATGGAGGCGATACTATCTCTCAGAACAAACAGAGACTCCACAAATGTTCCTGCAGTGTTTTGCATATTTACCATTTTTTGTGTTCTGAACTCATATCCAATAAATATATTTTACACTGACAAGCAAAATGGTAACAATGTTTTGATCTTTTGACTTTCAGGCTCCATATCTCACCCTCCACTACAGCTTTGTACATGAGGCTACTGTAATTTTATATACAGTCATCTTACCTATCTACATAAATGTGACTTGCAAGTATTTAACATCTGCTTAGTTCTGCAGATTCTTTCCTGTAACTGCATTGTTACTGTTCTGCTCCTAAAAATCAAAATGTTAATTTGTATTATTTTGTTAGTATTTGGTAAATCCACCTTTTGGCTTTCAATAGTGCCTGAATCCTTCTGGGCTCTGAATCTTTACAAAAATCTGATCCCAGGTCTCTTCTACACGTTCCCAATGTTGGTGCAGACTGGACTTGGATACAAATGCAGCTTTTTCTTCAACTCTCCCCACAAGTGTTCAAAATATCAAAACATTGTTACCCTTTTGCTTGTCAGTGTCTGTTCTACCTAAATAGCTTGATTATTGTATCATAAGGTGATAAACAGCCTGATGTTACCATTTTACTACAGTAAAGTTATCACTTAAACATGCGCCGTGTATGAGGGAGTCGGGAGTCGGAGGTTTGGGAAACTGAGGAGTCAGAGTCGGGGCTTTGGCTTGCCGACTCCACAGCCCTGCTTTACTGTAAGAGCAGTGAGACTGTGGAACTCTCTGCCAGAGGAAATTGTCATGGTGAATTCATTAACAGAGTTCCAAAAGGGCCTGGATACATTTCTAGATGTAATAATAGAACAAGTTATAGTGACCAGGATTCTGGAAAAGGGTCTGGATACATTTCTAGATGTAATAATATAAGTTATAGTGACCAGGACTCTGGAGAAGGGTCTGGAGACATTTCTAGATGTAAAAATAGAACAAGTGATAGTGACCAGGATTCTGGAGAAGGGTCTGCATACATTTCTAGATGTAATAATAGAACAAGTTATAGTGACCGGGATTCTGGAGAAGGGTCCGGATACATTTCTAGATTTAATAATATAACAAGTTATAGTGACCGGGATTCTGGAGAAGGGTCCGGATACATTTCTAGATGTAATAATATAACAAGTTATAGTGACCAGGATTCAGGAGAAGGGTCTGGATACATTTCTAGATGTAATAAAATAACAAGTTCTAGTGACCAGGATTCTGGAGAAGGGTCTGGAGACATTTCTATAGTGTAATAATATAAGTTATAGTGACCGGGATTCTGGAGAAGGGTCTGGATACATTTCTAGATGTAATAATAGAACAAGTTATAGTGACTGGGATTCTGGAGAAGGTCTGGATACATTTCTAGATGTAATAATAGAACAAGTTATAGTGACCGGGATTCTGGAGAAGGGTCTGGATACATTTCTAGTGTAATGATATAAAGTTATAGACCGGGATTCTGGAGAAGGGTCTGGATACATTTCTAGATGTAATAATAAAACAAGTTATAGTGACCAGGATTCTGGAGAAGGGTCTGGATACATTTCTAGATGTAATAAAAAGTTATAGTGACCAGGATTCTGGAGAAGGGTCTGGATACATTTCTAGATGTAATAATAAACAAGTTATAGTGACCGGATTCTGGAGAAGGGTCTGGATACATTTCAAGATGTAATAATATAACAAGTTATAGTGACCAGGATTCTGGAGGAGGGTCGTTGATCCAGGGATTATTCTGATGCCAGGTTGGAGTTGGGAAGGATTTTTTCCCGAAATGAGGACGGTTGGCTCCTGCCTCGTTGTTTTTTTTTGCCTTCCTCTGGATCGGCGCTTTGGCGCGGCGGGCTGAGCTGGATGGACGTCTTGTCTTTTTTCGACCTTACAAACTATGTAACCAATAGGATGAAGAGATGAGTCTGCACTCAGTATACGGATGTAGCAAATTCTCTAGGAATTACCGGTATCGGACTTTGTTGCCTGGTGGGGTTGATGGTTGGGGCCATCTCTCCAACTATTGCACATGACTCTTGCTTTCTGCCTTTCTCCCTGAAGAGCAGCCGAAGACTGGCTATGGGCCCTGGGGTCCCACCAAGTATGTCTACTCCTTCCCTATGGGCCGATATAAGCCTGGCAACTACTACCATATTATTCTACAGTTTAAAGGGGTATTTGAGGCTCAAGTCTTTATTACCTATCCACTTGATAGGTGACATAGGCTAGATTGGTAGAGGTGTGACCACTAAAAACCCCACCTTTGGCCAACATAGGGAACGCCACCCTCCCTGTACCCAACCTCGGGAAGCCCATGGCTAGGAGGAATATAAATGGAGCAGTGGTCCGCTTTAAAGTCTATAGCAATGTCTGAAACAACCAAGCAATTGATGGAGGTCCACGTGGTCTGACCACCACTGGTCAGGCTGGGGTACCCCTTTAATGTAGGTTAGCAGAGCAATTTGCTGTGATAATGAGATGCATTTCACGATATCCATTGAATTTGAAGATGATTTACGGAGGGGGCAGCGGGTTGGTAGATCCACTTTTCTTCTATAGCACTGTGATACATTGACTGCAGTGTAACCATAAAGAAAGCAATCTATTGATGTAATGGTATACAGAGAGATGCTTACTCATTACTTATCTGATCAGCTACAGGAATATAGAGGCGTGCTGTTGGCTGCTGTTTCCACTGATGGCCCCAAATGCTATATTGCATATCGTAATATAATTATATTGAAAGCATTGTTTTAAAATAAAAATTAGATTTTGGGGCAGGTTTGCATTGAAAATTCTCTCGTAAAACACATGATAATATGGCATGTTTTGCAGCAATCTGTTGCATCTAATTTTAGATGAATTGGCGTTTTTGTGGCTTATCTGTCAAAGGGGTGTGGCTTCACAGAAAGGGCGTGGTTTAAAAGTGACAACCTGTGCCGAGATTCTGGTATGATATTTTGGTGCAAAGTCAGCAGTTAGTCTTAAACGTTAGATCAGTCTATAGATCAGGGGTCTGCAATGTTGGCTCTTCAGCTGTGGGAAACTACAACTCCCATCATGCCTTGTATATAATCTATATCAGTGGGCATGATGCGAGATGTAGTTTCCCAACAGCTGGAGAGCCGACGTTGTAGACCGCTGCTATAGATGCTTCAAAATGATCAAAGATCATAAGCCTCTAGGATAAAGTTGCCTAAGACTACCTGCTGTAAGTTTCCATAGTCTAGCTCTTAGACAGGGTTAGTAAATTTGGTCCATTGTGGTCCAGATGGGTTGAGGCCTTTTACCACTTCGTCCTCCTAAAATAATAGGATAAATTTTGCAGAAACTGAAAAGGACTGTACTGGAGAGTGTTATTTAAAGGGGCAGTCCAGGTGAGAAAACCCATGTTCATATACCGCATTAGTGAAAATTCTGACTTAATATAGATGGTTCCCTTGTTTAAGATTCGTAGATTTTGGCCAGAATTTAGATCAATCATAAAAAGTGTCTATTGCTCTGGAGGACCTGTCCTGTCCTGTGTTACACAACCGGCCTATTGATCTGAATGGGCAATCTGTAATGCTTCATCGTGCCTGTGGTGGCGCTGCAGGGAATTGGAACACTTAGTGCCAGGTTCCCCAGGGGGTTAGTTGTGTGTGTGTGGAGGGGGGGTACTTTGTGATAAATTTTTGGTGAAGAACCCCTTAAACCTCTCACCGACGCATGACGTACCCATATTTCTTGGTAAGGCTCTATGTGTTGGGATTATTCTAATTCCGCTGCATAGGAGGTGAGTGCCAGATGCTAATTGCAGCTGACATTGGCTGGTAACAGCAGGAAACAGAGTCGGCGTTGTTACCTGCTGTCCAACTCCTTAGCGTCTAAATGAATGAAAAATAGTGCTGCACAGTTTCTCACTCCAATCGGCACCCCTGCGGCAAAATCCCTGGGTGCCGATCGTTTAACATGGCAGCTGGAAGCCTTGTGAAGGCTTCCATTGCCGGCATGTATGCGCGTCTAACATCGGGTCCACAGCAGTGACCGACATTTCGGCTCTGCTAGCTCCTATTCCTAGCTGTGCTTGTTACAGAGACATTACTGATGGCTTGGTTGTGAACAACAATGCAAGCAGGTTGTCTGGCTATAAATATAGCAGAGCTGTATTTGTCATGAGAGGAAGCTTCATGTGAAAGGGAGAAACCTATAGGCTGCCCAGACACCCCTTTAGCTTCTGAGTGACTTATTTTTGATGTAAATATACAGCTATGTGCACTGCAGACCTGATAGGATGGCACAAAGTATCTTTCAGGTCTAAAGGGTTACATTTTTCTCAGTAGAAAGAGAAGATCAGAGAGTGAGAAGCTCTGTGCTGCTGCTAAGACACAGCAGGAAGTGACCTCACCATTCTGGCCTGGAGACAGTAAGATGTGGTCAGTAACTAGTACACAAGCAGGAGATAAAAACTGCTCTAACTTGGAAATGAGGCAAACCGCAATTAGTGATAGTACTTATTTACCTTCATGTATAATGCTATGCATTGTGGGGAGAGTGCCCCCTTAACTTCTAAATCATGCTGACCTGTACGGGCTGCAGTCTTTTCTGCACTGTAATTCCAAAAATTGCTGAGTAAACACTTGATTCTTTTTCCATTGAATTCATATGGTGGAGAAATGTCACCTAAAAATAAAACATGGGTAAAATTCAGATGAATATTTCCAATGTTTTTTTTACACAGAATTGGAGCAATCATCGCCCAAAAATCAAACCTGCATGTTCCCAAATTGTACAAGACCCTGTGTGCTGGATGTAAGTGCAGTGTTGGTAGTTACTGTGTTCCATCTGAAGTAGTGGACGGATGTGACCACAGAAGTTGCTTACGTTGTTGGCTGCAGGGTGGACAACAAATGGGGGCTCCATTGGTCTTAATGGGAAAGGGCCCAGTCATGGCGATTACTGATGGTGACCATTGACTTTATGGGCCACATGTATGAAAACTGGTTAGGTCTAAAACTCACTTAATTGCCCAAAGTAAGCTATGGGCAAAAAAGTGAGTTTGAGACCTATACAGTTTTCATACATGTAGCCCTATAAGTCTGGGCTGTTGGCATTTAAGGTTACGTCCACACCTGTAAAGTGAGGGTCGGATTCGGTTGAAGAATTCGGCCTTTATTTTATCGCCTTTTTTGGGAGTTGGTTCTGTTTGCGGATTTGTCTATCCCCGGTAACCATTGAATTTGCACACCACCTGCCCAAAAACCGGGCAGAAGATCCTGCATGCTCCAAGTTTTTTGGAACGTCGGACTATTAAATAGATTTTCTTTTAAAGGGGTTGTCTCACTACATTGATTCATCACACCTCAGTCCTCTTTTCTTGGTTTCATTTTGAATTCAGGGGCGTTTAATGGTTTCTACTAGGCTGCAGTAGAAGCCAGGTCTGTAGCTATAGCAACCAGTGCTGGTAGCCTATCAGGAGAGAGAGAACAGGTCTGTAGCTATAGCAACCAGTGCTGGCAGCCTATCAGGAGAGAGAGAACAGGTCTGTAGCTATAGCGACCAGTGCTGGCAGCCTATCGGGAGAAATTGAACAGGTCTGTAGCTATGGCGATCTGAGGAGCTGATGCAGCCCATACACGAGGGGATATCTAGGAATAGGTAGGACACTGTTAATGGACATATATTGCAAAGTGATTTGTTTTTGCAAGAACTTTAACATAAAAACCAGCAATCCCTGTAGTGAGACAACCCCTTTAAAGTCTATGGCAATTGTTACTTGTCTGTTTTTGGACAGCTTCCGAAAATCTATGAAAATCTGACCAATAAACCCATGCCGTGTGTGGACAGACCCTTAGTTCTGCACAAACCTTTTAAATGCTGAGTGTGCATCCGGGCTCTCCAGGGAGAAGGCAGGGATAGTTTGTGACGGTCCCTGCCTTCCCGATCGCTGTATGTACGGTGCTTAATGAGTGCTGTATATACACATTAGCAGGAAGCCTACTAGCTTCTTGCTGTCTGGCGTCGGCGGTCATGTGATCACCGGGTGACAATAAGGGTATGTTCACGTGGCATCTTGCGCAGTGTACCTGGCGCGCCGAAAGACGGCATGTGTTTAGAAGAGAGTGCTGAGCCTAAAGCGTAGGTGGGGTTGGCCCTATTCACTTTCATTATCCCCGATTTGGCACTTCTTTCTGTCGGTGTTCAATACGCGGCGGGGAAGATGGCATGTAATCATAGCGGTCTGTGAGAGCCATGATTACTGTAATTACAGGACGTATTTAGGGCATAGTTGCCAACTTTTGAAAATGAAAAAGCAGGAGACTCTAGTGGGCATGGACACGCCCATCTTGTCGGTATGCCACGCCCCTTCAAAAAGCCACACCCACTCCACCTAACTGCATAACGGCTTTGGAAGAAAGCCAGGTAGATGCCCTTATAGCCAGGTAGTAACCCCCCATAAGCAGGTAGTGCCCCTTACAGGCAGGTAGATGCCCCTTGTAGCCAAGTAGATCGCCCCTGCCATGCCCCCTTTTTTAGCCAGGTAGGCCCCGTAGGTGGCCCCCCTTGGTAGCCAGGTAGATGTCCCCTTGGTTGCCAGGTAGAGCCCCCATTGTTGCCAGGCAGAGCCCCCCATATAGCTAGTAAAAATAAAATAATAAAATCCATTTACCTCACCAGGCTCCTGCAGCACGGCCGCTCCGGACGATTTCCTCCGCGGCGCAGGGGAAGTAGAGCAGGCCCCAAGCCCGCGCGTCACTTCCCCTGCACCGCTGACCTGTATGTGCGGCGCACACACCGGCGCCGACATACAGGGGGAGGGGAGCGATCCCTCCTGCCTCCTCCCTGCACAGCGAGACTCCGGGCGGTGAAGCGGGCGCCAGCGGCCGCTTCCCCCGCCTGTAGTAGCGGCCCGGCGGCGCAAGAGTAGTGCAGCCTAGCGGTCTAAACCGGTCGGGCCGGGGGCCAAATCCAGAAGGGGCCCACCCGGACCGCCTGGCCCTGCCGCTGGCGGGGAGAAATGCCATCAACTCCGCCCGGTGTACAGGCGGGAAAAGGGAAAAAAACCCCCAAATTAGCGGGGACTTGCCCAAACCGCCCGGGGCCAAAAAACAGGAGGGGTGTTTTTTGGCGCATGTATTATTAAATAAAAGGGTCCGAAAACTTGGGCGCTTGCCAGTGCGCCCCAAAATTAACGCCCTGCATAATCATAAGGAACAATACTGAAAACAAACCCTAACTTTTTGGTTTTTGGGAAAACATCCCGGAATCACTTCATCAAAGACTCGTTCAGCATCCCCCTGAAGACCCGTTTTTAACCAAGCGGTGAATTAATTCCCCCCCTATAACCCATGGGTAAAAATAAATATTCAACAACTACAAGGGAAACCGAAAATTTAAGAGGTCTTTTTCTGCCCTTATTGGGGGTTACAATAGTTTAAAATAAAAACACGAAAAATTGTTGAAAAAAATAAACTGATAGCCCAACCCCAAAAACTTTATATCATAAAAATGTCTGTGATGGAAAAGTGACGCCGTAACAAAATGTTATTTTGGTCCCAATTTTGCTTTTTTTTTTTTTCCCCATTTCTATTTAAAAATTTTTATCAAATATTTTTTGCTGTTTTCCCTGATTAGTATGAAAAAAATCTAATGCAAATAAATTCTGCAAAAATAAAGCCCTACATATCTCAGTAAAGAGAGAGCGTTCAAACCTGCGTTTAGTCAAGAAAATTTAGATGTGCCCAATCAGGGAGCAGGTTATAGGGAGGGGCTGGTCATGAACTGGTTAAAGGGGTTTTGCCACGATCTCATTTCATACCTCCTGCATCCAGCTCTTCAGTTCTATGTGCTCAGAAGGGGGCGTCAGATTTGGTTGAATTGCAGATCATGTGACCCAGCAGGATGACATCACCAGGCCTTTACTCTCTCTAGTGAAAGAAAGGTCTGTTTATGTTAAGCATTGTGAGTAGCTGAGAGGTAAAGCTTTTTTCTCCAGGCACAAGGGTCCTTGGTTCAAATCCCTGCAGGAACCAAACCTGTGGGTTTTATTTCTCTTTATCAATGCACAGACCTGATGGAGGTTTCCTTTTTTTTTTTGTTTTTATTTGCACTGTTTGACTTATTACTAACTAGTCCAAAGGACAGGAGTAGAGTGACAGCACCCGGGGTTTGAACACTCAGTAGCTGCCTGAGAAGTGATGTCTGAGCATGTGCGACCAGGAGTGAGCAGCTCTCGGCCCTGGTCGTATCCCCTGGAGACGAGCTGTAAACAATGGATCACTAAAGGAGCAGCTAAGACAAAAACGGTGAAGAATTTTTAATAATAATGAATGGTGAAAATGTTTATTATTTCATTTACAAACTTCCCACGTCAATTTTACTTCATGGCAAAACCCCCTTTAATGGTGATGCCACGTGCCGTAAAGGGGAGGGAGGATGAAATGTAGTTCTCCCCTGCCCTGAGTGCGTTTTAGCCTTGGTCGGTGCGGACATGTGACGCTGGATATGCGCTCCATTTTTTGTAGGAATAAGGACGATCTCAATGTGTTTTGTGCTGAGTCGTCGTCTTGAAAATTCATTCCTCATTCCAGTGCATCAGCGTGAGATTAAGAGATTTCCAGTCAGCCTCCTAATGGCTTCATATACTGGCAGCAATGTAAATCCTGCATTTACTGTAAGTCCTACATCAGGAATCCACCATATGACGATTTCATGCTTGTCTGAGTAACAAGCGCTCTAACCCATATGTCCTCTCGGAGTATATAGTATCACATTACCCTGGTGATAATGCGTCCTGTACTACATGAAGACTGAGACCGGGGCCCCGGTGAGAATACAGCCTGATACCTGCCTGGATTGCTTTGCCCGCGACTGGCGCCAGTCTCTTGTCTACAGCACTATATTGAACATGTGGTCTGCATGTGGCCCCTGAGGGTGTCGCCCAAGGCCCGCGGAGGGCCAAGGATCCTGAGACCTCCTCGGGGAAGTTGCGGTCCTGCTTTTAAAGAGGTTTTACCTCCGAGGCATTTCATGTCTTGCTGTCCTCTCTTCAGATTTTAGGGTCTTCAAAAGGGGGCAGTTATGATTTGTTTGAACTTGGCAGGCTTGACATCACCATGCCCTTCCCCACACCGTGCTCACTCTAGTAAAACAGTCTGTATATGTCAAGTATCCTAAAATACAAGAGCTATGAGTAGTTGCAATGTAGCTGAGTGGTTAGCACGTCTGCCTTTCAGCATACGGGTCCTATACTGGCAGCCTATCGGGATAGATCAAACAGGTCTGTATCTATAGCATCCAGCACTAGCAGCCTATCATGACAGACTGAGCAGGTCTGTAGCTATAGCAACCAGTGCTGGCAGCCTATTGTGAGACACTGAACAGGTCTGTAGCTATAGCAACCAGCGCTGGCACCTTTGACCTGAACAGTCTGTACTATAGCAACCAGCAGCCTTGGCCTGGCGTGCGCCCAACAGCCTATTGTGAGACACTGAACAGGTCTGTAGCTATAGCAACCAGCGCTGGCAGCCTATTGTGAGACACTGAACAGGTCTGTAGCTATAGCAACCAGTGCTGGCAGCCTATCGTGAGACACTGAACAAGTCTGTAGCTATAGCGACCTGAGAGGCTGATGCGGCCCATACAAGAGGGGATATCTAGGAATAGGTAGGACACAGTTAATGGACACATATTACAAAGTGACTTGTTTTTGCAAGATCTTTAACATAAAAAGCAGCAATCCTTGTAACGAGACAACCCTTTTAACATTTTTGCTCGCTGTTTCATCTGCTCCCTGCATGTTTGCACACACATTGCCGGTTGCTACTTTGGTTTGGTCATAAATCAGCTTAAAAGACTGTTTGGAAGAGGAAAGAGAGTGAGAGAGAGGGAAGTGCTGGAGGCCGAGGCTGACGGATTTCACTCCAAATGGGACCTAGCAGCCGGCGAGGTAGCTGACACCGCGCCGCCTGCAGAAGAAAAACCCAGCAACTTCTTTAATAAAAAAATCTATTGGAAGGGTGCAGTGCAATAATAAATGAACGCATTCATAGGCGGCCATCGCCTTCAGTGCCCTCGGTTATGGATGACCTCTACTTCCATGGAGCTCCTGGAACATTCCCTGCACACAGTAGCAGAATTGTAGTGGTTCTTGTTCCGCTACTTATCTGCAGAGGAGATTGAAGTATCCGAGCACGGTCGAAGTCTTGGGCTCTGTCTCCACTACACAAAAAAAAGTCCGGTTTTTTCAGTGTTTTTCATTTTCTATAAACACTGGGAAAAACGACTGGAAAGAGCTCCCATAGACTCTATAGTAAAATCGTGCTGCTGTCTCCACTGAGCTTCCTTTTTCTTTCCCCTTATTTTTTTTATTACTGCTCTTTTGCAACATGCTCTAAAAAAGTCGGGCAGAAAATTTACTACAGGAGTCTATGGAAAGCGCCGGACGTCTTTTGGTGCTTTTTTTTACCACGATTTTTCAATGAAAGAAGACCCAAGTCCCACCTATAGTGGGTGTAACAAAGGTTATATTTTATCAAATCTGCATACAAGTGTCTGATGTGTCCTTGTTCGTACTTTTTGTAATAAAATGATCATGCTTCGGTCGCTAACTATTTTTGCGCAATTCATATTTTAAAAATACGTTTTGTTTTTTTTTAATGGATTTTGGTGCCAGAATCCTTTTTTTTTTTTTACTTAATTTATTTTTTTTTTACAGATTTTGGTGCTAACAAAGTTATCCTACTTGTGACGCTAAAAGTACGTGTTTTTTTGTTGTTTTTTTACGGATTTTGCCTCTTTTAAAGATATCTTGCTTTTGTTGCTAAATACTTATTTTTACGTATTTTGTCGCAAAAAATGCTTTTCTTAGCGGGTTTTGGCGCTAAAATACTTTTTTTTACGGATGTTGTCACTATTAAAGTTTTCTCGCTTTTGCCGCTAAAAATACGCTTTTTCCGCAATTTATTTATTTTTTTTTTACTGATTTTTGGCGCTAAAATCCTTAAAAAAACTTATTTTTGGCGACAAAAGCGAGAAATTTGGGGGGGGCGGCGAAAGCTAAATAAGTGTGTGAGTGCAAAAATCTGTAAAATCATTTTAGCGCCAAAATCTGTAAAAAAACTTATTTTTGGCGACAAAAACGAGAACTTTATTATTGCCAAAATCCGTAAAACAACTACAAGATGACATATAAATGCAATGATGTGCTTTATATCCCCTTTTGTAGGGCGGAGTTACATCCAATGGTTTAATCTAGGCATACATTAAAAAACAGTCTTGAAGACCAGCAAAAACGCAAATCGCGGCAAAAAAATGCAGTTTTTCAGCTGCTTTTGACAGGCAGTGGACAGAAAACTCAGTTTTATGAAGGGTTTTTTAGTAATTCGTTTTCAGGTAGTTTTTTGTCCACTGCAGGGGAGACAGAGCCAGTTGGCTCACCCCCTAAATAATGTTTATTTTAACCTATCCAAATTGCATGAAGGACATATGGTCCAGGCTCACGGGCTGAGCGCTCTCCACTCTCTTTGAGTGGCGGCTGTTAAACACAGCAAGGGAACATTCACATATTCAGACGTGAAATGGTCATCTGAACCCGAATGTAAAATCGTTCCCATTGACCTCAATATGAAATGCTCCCTTAAGTCCTTACAACACTTTTGTGCTCGGTCGGTTTTTTAAGAATAAAAAAAAAAAAAAAAACAACTTTGAACGTGTTAAATTTTCTGCCATATTCTGCATAAAAAAACCTGTCCGAAACATCTGTCGGATCCACATCCGAAACCCCATAGAGATGAATAGGATTCTGTTTTCTGATGTGGAACCCAATGGGAGGGGGGGGCGGGAGACCTAAAATCCACATGAACTGCTCGTCAAAACCACATAGTTTTCAACTTCAAAATGCGACTCCTTGTGTGGATGTTCACAGGACGAGTGAAATTTACCGCTGACGCGTTTTCAACAAGTATTTCACGTGCTTATTGCATGTGGAGTTAGGGTCGTTTTTGGATTTGGTTTAATCGTTGATTGGAGTCAGAAAAAAGTACCATTCATTCCTAGTTGGTTTTGTACTCAGATGTACGTTAAAAACCACATGCAAATGTTGCGGGCGCGTTTTGCGTGAGGTTTTTAGCCATCCCCATCGACCTCAATAGTAAATTTCCACGCGTTTTCCGCGTGGAATACGATCAAACAGTGAACTTGTTTTAGGTTTTTTTTCTCTACTGAGCGTCTGTTTTGAAAAACAACGGTTGAAAATATGCTTCGTAAGAACTGCAAGGTTTATTTTCTATTGTGGTCAATGGGGGGGTGGTTTTCTTTTAGTTTTAAACGAGGATTTCAAGTCTGAACCAGAGTGGAATCTGACTTGAAATCCGCATTGTGTGGAAGAGCCTAAGGGACTATCAACCTGGATCGGAGCGCGCTCGTTTTCCAGCGGTTTAACCCCTTAGATGCCGCAGTGCACCGTGCAAAATTTGCCCATCTGTGACGCAATCGTACACCTATTAGGGAACGTTCACACAGTGGATTACAGCGCTGATTCAGCGCTAAGATTTCTATTGCCGGATCAGTGTTTTATCTTCATTGGAAATTCCGCGGAATTCCAATGAGGAAACAGCGCCAATAGGCCAAGGCCGATTTTCTGCCTCCTATATTTAGTATTGTTGGCATGTCAATTTTTTGTAAGTGAAGAGTGAAATCCCTAAAAACAATACCCCAACAAAATTGGTGCAACTGGGCTGTTTTCACGTTCCACCTAAGGCACGGGACAAATACTGGTTGGTTTATATGACTGGTATTTGCACTGTTTTCAGGCCATGGGGGACGGCTTTTCTCCGTGATTAGTGGAGAAAAGCCGCCCCCTCTTTGCATTCACGTGTTCATACTCCGCCCAAAAACCGGTCGGAGGAATGAACATATTCTATGTTTTCCGAACTGCTGGTAGTCTGAAAAGCCGCCGGGCGGAAAATCCGTGCAGTGGGGACTGCTGCGCGGGTTTTCCATCGAGGCCCGTGTTAAAAGTTTTCGCCCGGTTTGCAGACCGTTTTCAAAACCGAAAACCGTCTGGAAAAACTGGGTGAAACCCGTGCAGTGGGGTCAAGCCCTAACATAATGTAGAATTCTATGTGGTACGGTCAATGGCACCACTACAAAGTACAACTTGTCCCGCAAAAAACAAGCCCTTATACAACGAAGTAGATGGAAAAGTAAAAGAAGGTTATGGCTCAGGAAATAGCTGCGTCCTAAATGGGTTAGAAGTGCATCAAAATGAGGTTTCCAAAGCAGAAGAGCCATTCTGTCATCTTGGACGGCCTGGATTCTTATTGCACACGGTCACAACATGACTGAAAAGCCCCATTCATGTTTTGGGTTTATTCATGCTTCTTACCCTGCACATTCCCAACATATTTCATACTGATCATGAAGCAATTTGGAATGCGGACGCCACAGCAATCATTGATTTCCATAGAACGCTTTGTCACGGTAAATGGAGAAAAATCTATAAGAAACATTTTATCCCGACTTGTAAATTATCCATTTAGAAAGCTCTGGCTGCCGCCAGTCTGGCCAAATATTCAAGAAGTATCCTGACCCATCATTTACTACTATCCCTTCCCACGGGTCCTCATACAAGTCTTCACAGCATACCCTTATGAGACAGTATTGCTGCCGGCCACTGGTGTCCTGGATACAGTTTTACCAGCTGTGCGCTTTTGCTGTATGTGTTAAATGTGATCAGAAGGAATTACAGTACTGCCCCCCCCTCCCCCCATGAGAGGTCACCTATGGAATTGGATCCTATTCCTGATTCCAAAGTGGTTGTCCAGTTCATTTCTCACCAGGGCATAAGCAGAGTTTATTGAATTTACATGTATAAAAGATTGTGTGATTTAACCTTATTAATACTATTATTACTTGGGTCAGAAGTGATGACGGGATGATGTTATGGATGAGTGGACATGAAAGTGCAGGTCTACCACACATGCTCAGGTGAAAATTATCTGGTGGCCATGCACGCTGGTCAGGAGGCCGTTGCCCTCAAAACCGACGGGAAAAAAATCCGTGCTGCGTAAAATGCAACACACATTTTTTATTGCTGTCTATGGGGCACGGGTTACAGTTGGGTTTTCGATGGATTCTAGATACTGAATCTGCCGGAAATACAACCCTAAACCAGTGCAATGTAGACATGGCCTGGATTGTGAAGTGTGTGTGTGTGTGGGGTTTTTTTTTTTGTTGTTTTTTTTTAAACCCCTTGTAAACCAGACGATCCTTTCAAGACAAAAAAAAAAAGTTGCAGATTTAATAAAATTGCAATCTTTATTATTCGCGTCTAGTTCCGTTTGGAATCTCCATTGCAGGGGCTTTGGCAGGTTCATTAAGCCCTTAAACCACACGCCTGAAAAGTCCTTAATGACCATCACATTTTTTTTAAGATTTTGCCCCATCGCGTTTCAACAGTCGTAACTTTTTTTTTTTTTTTTTTTTTTCAATGACGCAGTTGTATGAGGCCTTGTACTTTTTTGGGGGAATAGTTTAAGTTCGCTTACAAATTATTGCAGAATTTTTTTTCACTTTTTTTTTCAAATTATTATTTTTCTTTTCACACCCTTTATATTTCATACTTGTGATTAATTCTATACCGGGAATCCCGATCACCCGAGCAGGGGAAAGCCTTCTGGTTACGCCGCGGAGGTTTCCCCCCACTCCCTGGCATTTGCAGAGTCTGCTCTTGAAAGTACAGCTCTGTACCTAGCGCAGCTGCGGCGCTGGGAGCTGCCAACCACAATGTCGGCAGGCGGTCGTTAAGGGGTTAAATGAGACACCAATGGCACTTTAGAGTATGTTCACATGTCCTTTTTCGAGGCGTATTTGTGCTGCAGTACGCGCCTCAGATGCATTAATTCTTTGCTCTCTTTGAGAGCTAAACGTGCTTTACCCGACGTGTACTATGCGTCGGGAGAAGAGAGTGATGGGAAAGTCTATGGGAGTTGGCACAAAGCATTTTAGAAGTACAGGCTTGCCAGCTCGCTCTTCTGAAACACCCAGCGTATAGCAGCGTGCGCAGCGCGATACGCCGCGTGAACCTACTCTTACAGACCGCATTGACTACAGTAGGGTCCATTGAGATTCATCCCAGTGGCCGTCATTGTAACGGAAAAACTAACTTGATCAATGACTCCAAACAGAACTTCTGATGCAAATGTGAACCGAGCCTAATAGTCATTGAGGAAGACAACGCGTTTCCAACCGAGTTGTACGATCACCCTAAGAGCAGTGTACGTCCATATTCTGTGGCCCCCCAAATGTTATAGGTCTACAAAACACCAGTGACTGCCTGTCCACTGTCTCTGACATCATGTCCTCCCTCTATCTCAAACTAAACCTCACTAAAACTGAACTTCTAGTCATCCCACCGTCTACTAACAGACCTCAGTGTGTGGCACCACCATAACTCCTAGGCAGCAGGCCCGCTGTCTGGGGGTTATACTAGACTCGGATCTGTCCTCACCCCCTATATCCAAACCCTGGCCCGCTCCTGTCACCTGCACCTCAAGAACATCTCCAGAATCCGTCCTTTTCTCATTGTGGAAACAACTCCAACTCTCATTTTTTGCTCTTATTCTTTCTCGTCTTGACTACTGTAACTCCCTACTTGTTGGTCTCCCTCCCCTGTAAACTCTCCCCCTCCAATCTGTCCTGAATGCAGCAGCCCAGGCTTGTCTTTCTTTCCAGCCGCTATACAATGCCTCTACCCTGTGTCCAGTCTCTGCACTGGCTGCCTTTTCATACAGAATACAACATAAACTAATCACTCTCACACATAAGGCTCTCAACAGTGCTGCACCCCCCCCTACATCTCCTCCCTCATCTCTGTCTACCACCCTACCCGTGCTCTCCGCTCTGCTACTGATCAAAAGTTTTACACACCTCACCTCATCCGAACCTCCCATGCAAGGTTTTTTGCCCGAAATTTGCACAGTTCTCTGGAACATTTTACCCCATGTGTCAGGCACACTGACAACCCTCACAGTTTTAAGTGCGCTCTGAAAACTCATCTTCTTAGACAAGCCGACCAAGATCCCTAATTGTTAAGCCCCCAAATTCTGTCCACACATTCGTCACTTCCTGCACTTTGGCACCCACAAAGGGACTTAACTGTATATAGATGTATGGTTGGGATGGCAGGTTCATCCACATTTTATGTATACTAACCCCATTTTTTTTGTAACATGTCTGGTCCATTGTAAACCAAGCACTTGCCACCCTTTGTTTCACCCATACACCCTAATAGATTGTAAGCTCTTGCGAGCAGAGCCCTCACACCTCGTGTCTCATTTGTAAGTAGCTTTTTTATAATGTAATGTCTGGTTTGTCTGTGCTTATTCCCTCTATATTGTAAAGTGCTGCGGAATATGTTGGCGCTATAGAAATAAAGATTATTATTATAGGTTTTCACCTTGGCGTTTGGCGCGAGCAGTGATCGGTGGCGGGTGAGGTCTCCGATAGCGGTTATCACGTGTGTACGCCTGTGTCCACACCAGACAGTGCTGGAAATTCCGGCACGCTCGCTATTTGTCTCCTCGCCATCCGGCCTTGTAGCTTCTTGTCAGCAGATAGAGGCTGTCAGCCACCCACGACTAACGTAACGTGATGGGGCCCGGTCACCTGACCTGCGAGGCTGTCTGCAGAGATCTCGGCGTCCCTGTCAGTGACTCTGAGCAGGAGCCGCCTCTGGAATTCATCTTATTGTCATCATGGAGAAAGTAATCCCTGCACTGGGGCCCATCACAGCCGCCCTAGTGGACGTCCATGGGAGTGTTTGTCCCCAGTGGTTGCCCCATGTAAAACGCCTGCGAGCACACAAGCTACGTATTTTCTCATTTAGTCTTCACACAGAGATAGGTGCTGCCGATTTACTAAACTATAGCCCCAGGTAATAGGATAACGAACGACCGCACAAAGGACTGAGGAACAATCCTCCTTGTGGAAAGTCCGCTGTATTCCAGGGGGCGAAGCAGCCGTGGTGGTTTTTAGTGCGGATTTGCTGCAGAATTTCGGTTCCTGATATTGGGGCGGAGTACGTAAATGGGGAACAAAAGTGATTAGGCCTCATTTACATACCTCCCAACTGTCCCTATTTTGGAGGGACTGTCCCTATTTTTAACCCTTGTCCCTCTTGGCTCTATAAATGTCCCTCTTTTTCATCTGGGAAATAGATTTGCGTCAATAAACTGATTATCTTGCTCTAATAAGTATCTGATTGCTTCCTCGCTGTATATTACGGAACAATTTACTTAATTTTTCATCATTGGATACAATGCAATCCTGAAAATGTCACCCTTTTTGGCTATCTATCTAAAAAGTCGGCATGTATGTGTTTGGGCGTGGTTAGAGGCGTGTCTTGGTGTGATGTCATGTGTTTGGGCGTGGTTAGAGGCGTGGCCTGATGTGTCCCTCTTTGCCACATCGATAAGTTGGGATGTATGCATTTATCAAAACTGTCTAATAGGAAGACTATCTTTGTTGCCCATAGCGACAAATCAGAGCCCATAGCAACCAATCAGAGCTCAGTTTTCATTTCTAATCCTGCTCTGGAACAATGAAAGCTGGACTCTGGTTGTTATGGCCTCTGGTTACTACAAGTTCTGATTTAATTACTATGGGCTCTGACTGGTTGCTATAAGTTCTGGTTAATTGCTATGGGCTCTGGTTGCTATGGTCGATGACTGGTTGCTATGGGCTCTGACTGGTTGCTATAAGTTCTGGTTAATTGCTATGGGCTCTGGTTGCTATGGTCGATGACTGGTTGCTATAAGTTCTGATTAATTGCTATGGGCTCTGGTTGCTATGGTCGATGACTGGTTGCTATGGGCTCTGGCTGCTATAAGTTCTGATTAACTGCTATGGACGCTGGCAGGTTGTTATGGGCTCTTAACGAGTTACTATGAGCTCTGGTTGCTATGGGTAACAGACAGTCTTACCACTAGACAGTTTTGTTAACCCCTTAATGACCACCCACTGTCTTTTGACAGCAGGCGGATCGTGTTCTCTGTGGGCAGCAATGCCAATAGATGTTGCTGCCCACAGAGGGGGGTTCGCGGCTCCCAGCTGTAGTTAGCCGCTATGTTCCTAGAGCAGTCAATGTGGACGGCAGGGACCGGAGGAAGACTCTGATCCCCGCTGGTTAATCCTCTGTGCGCTCCATGACTGAGGCTTAAACCAGAGGGATTCCCCTGCTCCATTGGGTCACCAGGACTCCCAGTACCCGATGAAGTCTGGGGGGATATCTGTACAGTCAGTTCTGGAGACCTAGAATAGGGCTGTCTGCATAGTTACTCTGCTGCTAGAGCGCGCTGTGTGCTGCCCTGACTGCAGCCTGTGTTATACTGACATAAAGTAATGTATTGGCATTCAGGAGTGTACAGGAGTCTGCTAATGCATTACGAAGTGTGACTCCCGTACACCCGGCGTAATTGCGGGTCGTACTGTACGCCCCGTAATTACACCATGTGAACATAACCTAAGGGTATGTTCTCGAGGCTGAGTTGGACACTTTTTTTCGGAACTTTACTTTGCCCCAAACAGCGTCCAAATAGCTTCCCAAGCACCCTCAATTCATTTTCATTGATTCCTATATAAAACAGTGTTGTAGTTCACACTATGCGGTTTTGTCGCACATTTTCCGCGCTTCTTTAAACGCTGTTGTGCGTGCTGGAAAAAGTGTCATATCAATTTTTAGCGTTTCCAACAGTGAACGTCCCCATCGGAATCGATGGAGACCATCAATACCTTTTCTAAAACCTTGGCATGACTGACGCGAATTGTAATGTTGTAGGCTGGTCAAGATAAAACTGCGTCTCAAAAACGCAGCTGAAACGCGTGGCTCAGAAATCTCCTCAAAACCTCTTTGGAGGAAAAATAAGCGTCCGAATCAGCCATGTGAACATACCCGAAGACTGCCATTGTTGCCCATAGCAACCAAATGGAAAATCTGTTTATGTTTTGCTCGGTTGCTTTTTTCAACAATGAAAATTTTTAAAAAAATTTAAAGGTTTTTTGGGAAATGAGGGGCCCCCGGAAAATTTAAACCCGTTGCCGGCAAAGTCTGTGGGGGAGTTTGGAAACTTTAGGGACGGAGAGGTTGGGGTGTCAGCCTTTTCCCCCGGGGGCCCCACTGAGAAGGGAGGGGTTACTATTAAACCAATCCTGCCTTCCCCCATCACTGTGAAACCAGTAATCAAAATTAGGGGCCCGTGTATACACTTGAGCAGGGAGCCTCCCCGGTTTTTCCCGTTTTCCCGGGATTGCGGGGCCCCGTGGGCCCCTGGGGCTAGTAATACAAGGAAGCTTCTGGGTCTTTTTAGACCCGAAGACCTGCAGGTCAGGCAGTGGAAAGGATTTCCCCTGTATCTGGGGCTAATATATTTGAAATTGGCGAAAAAAAAAAGAATTGTATAAAAGTTTCCTCCTAAAAGGAGAGCAATATGTAAAATAAAATGATTTTTGCTATTTTTCCCTCATTTTCTAAAAAAAAAAAAAAAAAAAAAAAAAACCCTTTTAAAAAATTAAAATAAAACTTTAAAAAATTCCCCTTGAAAAAAAAAGTAAAAACCCTTGTGCAAGGAAAAGGGGTTTTTTAGCGTTCCCGAAACCCGCATGTACTAAGGAAAAAGGGAAAAAGTTCCCGGGTCCCGGGAGAGATTAAAACCCCAAAGGGTTATATCAAGATGGGGGTTTCAAAATTTTTTATAGGGTCGGAAGGGGAAAACTGCAAAAAAAAATTAACATTTTTTTTTTAGATTTTTTTTACTTGCCCCATCAATGAAAAAATCTGTATTTAAGTGCAGATTACAAAAAAGATAAATTGACCGGGTTTTGTCCAGTGTCTGCCCCGGGGGTTAATTTTCGTGGGATCTGTGCAAGATTTTTTTTTTTTTTTAGTGCATCATGTGGATGAAATTTGTTTGTTAAAATTCATCCTTTTGTGCTTATTTCTGCAAATCAAACGTGGAAAATCCTCCCCCTGTGCACATCCCCTAATTGTGCTGAGGGTCTTTGATATGGACCTGAGGGGTCTACACTCTGTCATGCATTTTAATTTTTTTAGATACTGTATTAGTGCAGATCCATGTGACTCCAACTATTAGTCTGTAGACTACTATGTGAGCCAGGGCGGGCCAGAGTAGGTAACCTTAGGTCCATTCACCCAGGCAGAAAAGGGAGGGCATGGAGGAATAGAGTGGGCTGAACTTTCCATTGGGGGGGGGCCAATGTTGTATTTGTTGGGCGCCACTTTTTTCCCTCCTGCACTCCCTTTTCATCCCCGGCAAGAAGTGGCGCCCAAAAAAATAAGGAAAATTTGGGGCCCCCCCCCCCGGAAAAACAGCCCCCCTTAAACCCCAGCAGTCCCTTTTCACCGGGATGGGGTGGGTGAAATTTTCCATAGGGGGGGCACCATGTTCCTTATTTGCCTTGGGCGCCACTTCATCCCAGGATGAAAAGGGGGTGCAAGGAGGAATGGATTGGGTTGAATTTTCCATAGGGGGGGGCCAAATGTTCCTTATTTGCTTAGGGCGCCACTTTATCCCAGGCAGAAAAGGGGGTGCAGGGAGGAATAGAGTGTGCTGAATTTTCCATAAGGGGGTGCTATGTGCCTTATTTGCCTCGGGCGCCACTTCCTTCCTCCTTGCACCACCTTTTCTGCCTGGCATGAGGTGGTGCCCTAGGTGAATGAGGCACATGGTGCCCCCCTATGGAAAAATTTTAAACCCCACTCCATTCCTCCTTGCACCCCTTATTCTGCCTGCGATGGAGTGGGTTGAATTTTCAATAGGGGGGCGCTAGGTGCCTTATATGTCTAGGGCTCCACTTTATCCCAGGCAGGAAGGGGGCGCAAGGAGGTGTGGAGTCGCCTGAACTTTCCAAAGATGACTTTCTGTCTTATTTGCGTAGGGCAGTGGTCTGCAAAGTGCAGCTTTCCAGCTGTTGGGAAACTACAACTCCCATCATGCATTTATATCATCTATATCAGTGGGCGTGATGGGAGTTGTAGTTTCCAACCGCTGGAGAGCCGCACTTTGCAGACCAGAATACCCTGTCCCAGTCTTGATAGGGGCAATATTCGGGATCTGTGCAACCTCAATGGCACATACGACTCTGTGCCTGAGGCTCCATGGCGTACGGCCCGGGGGTCTCCCATCATTTAGAATATGCAGTTCATTAGTTTTGTTATAAATTAGCCCGGCCCTGGCGATCACTTAACCGGCGTCCCTCATCAATCATTAGCGCGGCAATAAATAATACCGCCATCGCCAAATAGGATTATTGACTAATGCAGCTCTTAGAGGGACGAAGGACTAATACTTTGGATTGATACTTGGTACTAAGAGACGCTTGGCTGGCGTTCAGACTGCGAATCTGAGCTGAGATTAACCATGAAACTGCTGGGCCGGGGCTGGCCGTGCGACGCTATATATAACCAGCATCTTCTTGAGTAGCACTATCAGGTTCTGTTGACCTTTGCATAGTCCAGACGACATCCCAGCTTACGGGGGAAAAAAACCCTATGAAGTATATAATAGTTGGATGCAGTTTGAGATATTGATGTCCTCAGACGAAAGCGGATCTGTCGCCGCATGACGCCGCCCTGGGTGACATCAGCCCAAGCAAAAATGGGGTTGTCTCACTATGTTTCATCTCACCTCAATCCTGTTTTCTTGGTTTCACTTTGCATTCAGGGACGTGTTTACTGGCTTCTACTAGGCTGCGGTAGAAGCCAGGTCTGTAGCTATAGCAACCAGTGCTGGCAGCCTATCAGGAGAGATAGAACAGGTCTGTAGCTATAGCGACCAGTGCTGGCAGCCTATCAGGAGAGATCAAACAGGTCTGTAGCTATAGCGACCTGAGGAGCTGATGCAGCCCATACAAGAGGGGATATCTAGGAATAGGTAGGACACTGTTAATGGACACATTTTGCAAAGTGACTTGTCTTTGCAAAATCTTTAACATAAAAAGCAGCGATCCCTGTAGTGAGACAACCCCTTTAAGCCCTTTCACGTTTAGATTTTGCAAAAAGGAAAAAAGCTTTAAAAAAAACTTATGTATTTTTAAGGCTTTTTTTATGCATTTTGTAAGCATTTTTTCATGTAGCTTTTTGTGCAAAAAAAAATAATGTTAGTGCATTTGCTGTGTTTTTTTTTTTTTTTTCTTTATACGGTTTTCCCCATTGCAATTCATGGAAACCATAACTTGATTTGCAATGTGGAAAAAAAATTACTAAAGAAAGCAATAAAACAAAATAACAAATACACACATGCAATATTGAGGGGCAGCAAAAATAATGAAGGTCTAGGTGAAACAATCCATCACAAACTGCCTGCAATGACGCTACAACTACAGCCAGGATTTGTTTTGAAAAAGCGGTCCCTAACCCAAAAAATTCACCAAAAGTAAAGAAAAAAAACAAACAGTGAGGATGCGCTCACGCGTTTCTGCCCATCCTTCTTATTATGGATTTGTTGGCTGCTGTGTGTTTGCCTGCATAGACCGGGTTTGCGTAGCAATGTTAAAATGCCAGCCGCGGATTTTGACGCAGGCGGTTTTCAGATATCCTGCCGTCCCAGTGCAATGACCTACGGGAATCCAGTAGAAGATACAAAAATCAAAAGCCAGTGCTATGTAGAGAGAGCCATACACAGCAGTTGTTGGTGAGGGGTGCAGGAGGGCGCTCTTGTTATGAATGCAGCAGATGTGTAAGGGAACGTTCACACAACTTTAGACTCTGTGGTGTGGATTCATCGCTGAATCTGCGTCTAATCCCCCTTTTCAGGGTTCTTAGAAAAAGGGGAAACGACGCTGATTTTACCTTGGTGCAGATTTCTTCTCGGTGCTGAAAAATAATTGACATCAATTCCTCAGCGCTGAATCCTCACCTCACATTACTGTATATCTGTAATGGAAATAGCCTTAAAGGGGCTGTTCTGTCGTTGTGGGGGTCCAAATTAGCTTAAAAAAACAAAGGGGCACTGAGAGAACACGTCACAACATGCCCTGTTTTTGTGTAAGTCTTTCGTTTTATTCACAAAAAGGCAGTTTTTATATTTTTTGCAAATTGTAGAAAGAGCTACAGACCTGGCGTGAGGGCCTTTGGGTACATTCTTTCTACAGCCCATCCACAAGCTGGAATGTTTGGACCGGGTGTAACTTTAAAGGGGTCCCATCTTGGATTACACAAGATCTCACAAACTCTACAGGCGGCCATTTTTTTAAACATATTTTTTTTTTTTAACCAAAAAACTTTTTATTGGTCAGATTAAAGTAGTAAAAAAGAATACAGTATATGTCATTGTAAGCCCAAAATTTCAATTTTATCCCAAAACACAACAAACCCCACCTCCCAAATCCATCTCCAGTTCAGAGCAGTAAATATCCATTAAATCAAAAGCAAGCAATATTAAAAACAGTCGTTCTTGTAAATTTGGGCCTGGTGTCGGAGGCCTCCATCCACAAACTCCATAGACACGCCCCAGGAACCTCTACACCGAGATTTCCAACAAAAAAAAAAAAAAAAAAAAAAAAAAAAAAAATTTTTTTTAAAAAAAAAAAAAAAAAAAAAAAAAAAAAAAAAAAAAACAAAAGGGAAAAAAAAAAAATAAAAAAAAAAAAAAAAAAAAAAAAATTTTAAAAATTTTAAACAAAACCCCCACCCAAAAAAAAATACAAAAAACAAGGGGGAAACCTCTGATCCCTGGTGTTTAACCCTTGGATTGCTGTGTTCTGTGACCGCAACATAATCAGAGGGGATTCCCAGTGACCTGATGGAGCCTGGGGAGTATGTATGCGATCTAGAGTAGTCCCAGTGCTGTCTGTATCGTAAGTCTGCTGTCAGGGTGCACTGTGTGCTGCCCTGACGCAGGCTGTGTCAGATAACACATAGTGTAATTTACAGGAGTATACATGGATATGCTAATACAATTCTAAGTGTAAAATACTATACAATAGTTATCTCTGAATAGAATTAAGAAAAAAGTAAAAAATAGTGTGGATAAAAAAAATGAATGCCATAAAAATAAACATTAAGAAAATGTTTTGTGCATACATTATACACAAAAAAAATCCCTACAGTTATAAGGTATCTACACAACAGTAATCACCTGTCGAATTAATGTAACAGGCTTAGTGTGAAATGTTAATGGTGTAAAAAAAAAAAAAAAAAGAAAAACGCTTTATTTTTTAAACAAAAAAAAATTTCCCCGTAAATTTGATGTAAATGCAAACTATGCCCCCCCCCCCAAAAACAATATAGATAAAAAAAATAACCACTACCGGATAAAGGAAGACCTTATTTAAAAGTCAGAACTTTTAATTGTATGGTTTAGGTTACGTAATTGTAACTCAGGGAGGCAAAAACTAAAAATTTTAGCTGAATCATGAAGGCCTTTTCAGGGGTTACCAGCTGTGGTATATAGGATTGCATATCACGGTGACGGATGCACTATATCATCTGTGAGCCGCACTGATTTACTCTCTTCTGTCCTTTTAGATAAGCTTTTTGGAAAGCGCCTCCTGCAGGCCGGCCGGTACATCACATCCCACAAGTCTTGGATGAGGACGGTGCCCACCGAAAATTGTGATGTGGTTATGACGTTCCCGGGTGAGTTCTTCTACGTCTGGAACGTGGAGCCCAGCGCTCCTCACCTTCTCGATATTCTTCTTTGTTGTTTTTGGGACAAAAATGAACCGGATATGGAGCCCATTGAGAGATTTTGGTGATGGCGGGGGCCTTCAGTCCGCTCCCATTGGCCAATGTCATTCAGGTGATCAGGCGCCGTGAGGGACTTGTCGAGACGGCACATTTTAGGCGAAGCTCGCGTTGCCATATTCCGGTGAAGTGTTTTACATCAATAGTCACAAGCCAAAACCAGGGGTGGGTCCAAAAAGAGGGGCACATCTCTCCATGCCGCCTTTTCTCTGTAGGTTCCTCCCGTGGCTTTGGATTACAATTACAGGTGTCAAATACTGACCACAATACTGCAGTGTGACCTCAACCTAATGGTGCTTTTACACGGGATGGAAATGCTGCAGATTTTCTGCATTGCCGCAGGTAAATGCACCAAACGTGCACATTTGGGTACAATTTTTTTTTTTTTGCAAATTTTTCACTCTGGAATTCAAGGCAGAATAATGTTTGCAAAATGGGTTGTCCACTTCTAAAAAAAAAAAAAAAAAAAAAATCAATAAGCAGATCCTTGGGACCCCATTAAAATAAAAAAAAGCTTATTCAGACAGTCCCCGGGTCAGGAATGGGATAGGGACTGTAAGTATGTTACATTGAATTTGTATGTACAGTCAGTTGGAACAAGTATATTTATTCAATGTAATGCCAGCAAAGAAAATTTTGCATAGTGCAGGGAAGGGTTCACACCCCTTTTCCATTTGTTTTACTGTCTGTTCCCCTGGTTAGAACATTTCACCTCACTTTCGATCTCTCATGTGCTGCTATGGCATGCTGGCACTTGCAGTTCCACAGCTTCTAGCATGCTGTGGAAAATGGCACTGCAAGTGCCAGCATGCCACGGCAACACATGTACTAATCAGCACCCATACAATTAGTACATGTGTGATGTGGCATGCTGCCACTTGTAGTTGCATGTTCCACAATTTCTCGCTGTTGTCAAACATGCAACTACACCAGCCAGCATGCCAGCGCAGCACATGCGATAATCAGCAGACATACAATTAGAACCGGTGTGATGTGGCATGCTGCCACTTGTAGTTCCACAACTACAAGCACTAATTGTACGGGTGTCAATACAGTACAGCATTGTGTATTACATTGGAAGCAGCCAGGGAGGGGTCCCCAGTTCCAGTGCTGTATCTCTCTGGTCTTTTGTTTTCTTTCTTCTTCTGCTAAACGGGGACGTCACCACTGCGGTTGCTGATTGGCTGCAGCGGTCACATGCCTCTACTTACATCACCGTTAAGTGAACAGCCCCAAACAGTGATGTAAGTTGAGGAAGGCGAGTATATGCTTTTTTTTTTTATTGTATTGAAGCCCCAGGATCTTCCTATTAGTTTTTTGTAAGGACCAGGACATCCCCTTTAACAGAAGTATTTTTCTGCCCTGAATTCCAAAGTAGAAAATTTGCATAAATATTTCACCCAAATGTGCACGATTTTGGGTTTACCCAAAACAACCTGATACAAAATATTTCTCAAATTCACACTTTACTGTATCCTACACTTGAAACCTGCATTGGAGATCAAGCTTTATATGGCGTCTGTAAAAAAAAAAAAAAAAAAAAATGTTACCATGTAGAAGTTTTATTAAAATCTCATTCACTTGTCAGGGGCTGTACACTGCAGATTTTCCACCTGCATATTCGTCCCGTCTGAAAGCATTCTTACAGGGATTTTGTCATTTAAGACACTTAAGACCTTTTAAAGGGCTGTTCCCATCATAGACTTTCATGGTATATTAATAGGATCTGCCATCAATGTGTGATGGGTGCGGGTTTCACCTTTTGGCTTCCACACCTATCTTGGGAACAGGACCCCAAAAATATGGAGAGCGGGTCCCACTTGTGCACAACTCTCCATATGTTCTATGGGAGTTCCCAGAACAGGGAGCACGTTTTCCCCTTCAAATTTTATGGAAAAACCCCGAAAGGGGCGCTGTGTTTTTCCATTTGTTCTAGGCAGTTCCCCTACGGGGAGCGCTGTGTTCTCCCTCTTTTAGGAGTTCCATAAGGGGGAGCGCTGTGTTCCTCCTTCTGTTCTATGGGAGTTCCCGTAAGGGGAGCGTGGTTTTTTCCATTCTTTTCTATAGGAGTTACCAGTACGGGGGGGCACTGTGTTTCCCATTTTTGTTCTATAGGATTTCCAGACAGGGGGGCACTGTGTTCCCCCATTCTGTTCTATGGGAGTTTCCAGTAACAGGGGAGCACGTGTTTTCTCCTTCTGCTTATGGGATTCCCGTCGGGGAGCACCGGTTCTCCATTCTTTCTATGGGAGTTACCCATTTGGGGAGGGGTGTTCTCCCTTTTGTTCTATGGGGAGTTCCCAGTAAGGGGAGCCTTTTGTTCCCCATTCTGTTCTATGGGAGTTCCCCAGTACAGGGACGCTTGTTCTCCATTCTTGTTCTATGGGAGTTTTACAGTAAAAGGGGAGCGCTGTGTTCTCCATTCTGTTCTATGGGAGTTCCCCCGTACAGGGAGCGCTGTGTTCTCTCCATTCTGTTCTATGGGAGTTCCCAGTCAGCTTCATGGTTAGGATCGACTGTGTGTTCTCCATTCTGTTCATATGGGAAAGTTCCCAAAAAATGGAAGCGGTCCTGTGTCTCTCCATTCTGTTCTATTGGAGTTCTCAGTACAGGGAGCGCTGTGTTTCTCCATTGTGTTCTATGGGAGTTCACAGTACAGGGGAGCGCTGTGTTCTCTCCATCTGTTCTATGGGATTTCCAGTACAGGGGAGCGCTGTGTCTCTCCATTCTGTTCTATGGGAGTTCCAGTACAGGGAGCGCTGTGTTCCTCCATTCTGTTCTATGGGAGTTCTCAGTACAGGGGAGCGCTGTGTTCTCTCCATTCTGTTCTATGGGAGATCTAAGTTCAGCAGAGCGCTATGTTCTCTCCATTCTGTTCTATGGGAGTTTCCAGTACAGGGAGCGCTGTGTTCTCTCCATTCTGTTCTATGGGAGTTCCCAGTACAGGGAAGCGCAGTGTTCTCCATTCTGTTCTATGGGAGTTCCCAGTACAGGGGAGCGCTGTGTTCTCTCCATTCTGTTCTATGGGAGTTCCCAGTACAGGGGAGCGCTGTGTTCTCCATTCTGTTCTATGGGAGTTCCCAGTACAGGGGAGCGCTGTGTTCTCTCCATTCTGTTCTATGGGAGTTCCCAGTACAGGGGAGCGCTGTGTTTCTCTCCATTCTGTTCTATGGGAGTTCCCAGTACAGGGAGCGCTGTGTTCCCATTCTGTTCTATGGGAGTTCCCAGTACAGGGAGCGCTGTGTTCTCCATTCTGTTCTATGGGAGTTCCAGTACAGGGAAGCGTGTGTTCTCTCCATTCTGATCTATGGGAGTTCCCAGTACAGGGGAGCGCTGTGTTCTCTCCATTCTGTTCTATGGGAGCTCTCAGTACAGGCAAGCGCTGTGTTCTCTCCATTCTGTTCTATGGGAGCTCTCAGTACAGGCAAGCGCTGTTTTATCACCATTCTGTTCTATGGGAGTTCCCAGTACATGGAGCGCTGTGTTCTCTCCATTCTGTTTCTATGGGAGTTCCCAGTACATGGGAGGCCTGTGTATCTCCATTCTTTCTATGGGAGTTCCCAGTACAGGGAGCGCTGTGTTCTCCATTCTGTTCTATGGGAGTTCCGTACAGGGAGCGCTGTTTCTCTATTCTCCTCTATGGGAGTTCCTCAGTACAGGGAGCGCTGTGTTCTCTCCATTCTGTTCTATGGGAGTTCCCAGTACAGGGGAGCGCTGTGTTTCTCTATTCTTTCTATGGGAGTTCCCAGTACAGGGGAGCGCTGTGTTTTCTATTCTCCTCTATGGGAGTTCCCAGTACAGGGGAGCGCTGTGTTTTCTATTCTCCTCTATGGGAGTTCCCAGTACAGGGGAGCGCTGTGTTTTCTATTCTCCATCCTGTTCTATGGGAGTTCCCAGTACAGGGGAGCGCTGTGTTCTCCATTCTGTTCTATGGGAGTTCCCAGTACAGGGGAGCGCTGTGTTCTCTATTCTCCTCTATGAGAGTTCCCAGTACAGGGGAGCGCTGTGTTCTCTATTCTCCTCTATGGGAGTTCGCAGTACAGGGGAGCGCTGTGTTCTCCATTCTGTTCTATGGGAGTTCCCAGTACAGGGGAGCGCTGTGTTTTCCATTCTATTCTATGGGAGTTCCCAGTACAGGGGAGCGGAATGTTCAATTGTGTTCAGAACTCCCAAGGAACAGAATGGATTGTAGTGTGCAAGTTTCACCGGCCGTCTGTTATGAGCTGATAGTATTGCAGGCCTGTTCCTGAGATAGAGGTGGGTCCCTCGCCCATCAGACTTCGGTAGCATATCCTATCTATATATCATTAAAGTTTATGATGGGAGCAGTATTCATGTCAGATAGGTGCGGGTCTCCATGCTCCCCATCCTCATCTGTCACGGCTGCAGAGACCAGTGATGGACGCACATGTCGGCTGTACTCAGAACACATAGAAGAGAACCGGTCCTGTGCCACCATCTCTATTCTGTGCAGTAGTGACATAGATGAGGCCGGGGAGTCCGGAGACCTGCGCCGATCAGACAGTTCTGGACATATCCTGTCAATGAGCCATAAATGTCTGAGGTGAGAGCACCCCTTTAGATTGTGGAGTCGGAGTCCACTTTGGGCAGAGTCTGAGATTTTTTGGGAGTCTGTAGAGATCTGCTGGAAAGTTGATAAGTAAAATTGTTAGGCCCTGTTCACACGGCTTATTCTGGGACATATCTCGCCCCGTATTTCGCATTGTACTGCGCGAATTACGGCTGGAATACGCCCCAGTCATTATGGTAATGCACAGTTCTCATAGATAACTATGGATTACGTCTCCTCTCCCTGCTCGGCGAATCCGCCGCGGGGGGAGTTAAGTGACATGTCAATTACTAGCAGCGAATCCGCGCCGAGTATAATGCATGTCTATGGGGCCGGCGAGCTGCTCCCCCCCCTCCCCCGCCCCCGTACACACGGTGTAATTGCGGGCGAAATATGTCCCGCAATTACGCCGTAGACGTTTGGCTTAATGACTCCAAAGCTTTGGCTTCTAGCAAGAGCCGCAGAGGATAGTCCGAGCGGATGCCCTCGCTGAGCTCTCTTCTGTAGAGCGGAGGTTTCCATCATCTAGGTGCCTCCATCTGCTCTTCTCCAGCTCTTGCGACACTAGAGCGGCCAGCAGGACAATAGGGTCTATAACCACCGATGGGGGATCTGTTCCACATTCTGCTGTTGGGCCACATGGATACCTGCCACGTCATATAATCAGATGTTTCCTTCACCTTTGTTTACAGACACCACTGATGACCATACCCTGCTGTGGCTGCTGAATCATGTACGGTTGGGAATACCCGAGCTAATAATGCAAATCCGCCATCATCGACACACGAGAATCTATGCCTTCTTTGTCACAGCCACGTATGAGAAGTAAGTGACTACTACTCGGGTTCTCAGGTCACAGTGCACAAAGCCATTGCAACCTGAGAGCGTGCCCTCAGTCTCCAGGAAGTGATGGAGTACAGCTGCTCCCTTAGAGCCGCTCCCTTACAGCCGCTCCCTTAGAGCCGCTCCCTTACAGCCGCTCCCTTACAGCCGCTCCCTTACAGCCGCTCCCGTACAGCCGCTCCCGTACAGCCGCTCCCGTACAGCCGCTCCCGTACAGCCGCTCCACCACAGAGCCAGCATCTTACCCATTAACGCTACACTTCTGCAGGGGGATACTAAGAAATATTTTCCCACCAGATGTTGCACCTATTTGAATAGTGTTTGGGACATTTACATCAAAACCATAATCCAGCATGTCCTCCTCCTGCACACACAATTACTGGTCAAGTCACATTATTATGACCAGCTAATGTCCAGAGTAACTACTGACAGGAGACAGGAGCACAGACAGGAGATAGATGGACTGGGGGTGATTCAATGAGGTCCTGGTAGGTTGTCATTGGTATCTGGAGCCAACTGCATCCCACAGCTGCTGGAGGGTCCATAGAGCCAACACCACCATCCAGGGGCCACACAGCTGCTGAAGGGGCCATAGAGCCAACACCACCATCCAGGTGCAACACAGCTGCTGAAGGAGCCATAAAGACTGTAACACTGCCCCCGCCAACTTTTGTTCTTCCAGCAATGGTTGCAGGGTGTTTGTTTTTGTTTCTGGCCTGATATGCCAATGCAACAACTGTAGCCTGTCGTTCCACCCTTGAACACCTTTGTAGCCCAATTTTACCTCCACAACTTCTACAACGCTTTTTCGCAGTAGAGACATTTGTCCATTCACGATACCCTTACACAGCATGACTTGAATAATCCACAAACTGCACAGTTCAAAAATTCCAATTTTTTTGCAACTCTCATAAATCGCTCCTTTTACCCATGACTGCAACAAGGGATATGTGTGCAGACAGTCTGCCAGACATCGTATATACCCACCAACCCAGTGTACCACATATGACTTCCTTTATGAGCTATGCTCTGCTGAAATGGGAAGTGGTCATAATAATGTGACTTGACCGTGTATTTTCTAGCTCACTATTTTTTGCTTTTCATTTCTACAGTTGTAACCATTTCCCGTAAGTTTATTGTAGGATTGGAGAATTTGCTTGTAGTAGATGACCTGTGCGCCGGTCTCTTGCAGTTTGCTCCGCGGTGCGGAGGAGATTGGTCTTCGTAAACCAGTGAAAGCAGAGTTTGGAGGTGGAACCCGGATCTTCTCCTGTGAAGAGGACTACATTTATCTGAACATTGAAAATGAGCTGAATTTCTTCACATCTCAGGTACGGTCCTCTCGTCCATCCAGGTGGCAGTGTGCTGGGAGAGTGATATCCGAGTGAGATCTGGGACGGAGCTTCACGTTGTTCTGTAGTTCTGCACCTTGTAGACATTAGATGTCGGCTCTAGTGGTTGACGGGTCTCTTTACGGAGGCCCCTGTACACATGCATACGCGGGGGAGCTTGCCCAATCCTTATCTGTTGGAAAGAGTCTGGAGGCCCCCCTCCGGTTGCAGTCCTGGAGGCCCCCCTCCGGTTGCAGTCCTGGAGGCCCCCTCCGTTGCAGTCCTGAGGCCCCCCTCCGGTTGCAGTCCTGGAAGCCCCCTCCGGTTGCAGTCCGGAGGCCCCCCTCCGTTGCAGTCCTGGAGGCCCCCCTCCGGTTGCAGTCCTGGAGGCCCCCCTCCGGTTGCAGTCCTGGAGGCCCCCCTCCGGTTGCAGTCCTGGAGGCCCCCCTCCGGTTGCAGTCCTGGAGGCCCCCCCTCCGTTGCAGTCCTGGAGGCGCCCCCCTCCGTTGCAGTCCTGGAGGCCCGGCCCCGGTTGCTCTCCTGGGGGCCCCCCCTCCCGTTGCAGTCCAGGAGGCGCCCCCCTCCGTTTGCAGTCCTTGAGGGTGGCCCCCTCCGGTTGCAGTCCTGGAGGCGCCCCCCTCCGGTTGCAGTCCTGGAGGCCCCCCTCCGGTTGCAGTCCGGGAGGCCCCCCTCCGTTGCAGTCCTGGAGGCCCCCCTCCGGTTGCAGTCCTGAGGCCCCCCCCCGGTTGCTGTCCAGGTGGCGCCCCCCCCCGGTTGCAGTCCTGGAGGCGCCCCCCCACCGGTTGCAGTCCTGGAGGCGCCCCCCTCCGGTTGCAGTCCTGGAGGCGCCCCCCTCCGGTTGCATCCTGGAGGCGCCCCCCTCCGGTTGCAGTCCTGGAGGCGCCCCCCCCCGGTTGCAGTCCTGAGGCGCCCCCCTCCGGTTGCAGTCCTGGAGGCCCCCCCTCCGTTTGCAGTCCTGGAGCGCCCCCCTCCGGTTGCAGTCCTGGAGGCGCCCCCCTCCGGTTGCAGTCCTGGAGGCGCCCCCCTCCGGTTGCAGTCCTGGAGGCGCCCCCCTCCGGTTGCAGTCCTGGAGGCGCCCCGCTCCGGTTGCAGTCCGGGAGGCGCCCCGCTCCGTTTGCAGTCCTGGAGGCGCCCCCCCCCCCCCTCTGGTTGCAGTCATTTTGGCAGTCCTATGCAAATAAAAGACCTATAAATTCTTGTCCTTTTTGTAACTGTGGTTGCAGTGAGATGAAACTCCTAAATGACTTGAAAGAATAAACTTTACTGTTGCTGCTTATCTGTATGTAGTCTTGTTGCAAATAATAGGTAATGACGTAATAATCACTGTATTATTCTCTGGACAGGCAGAGATGAGGATTAGACTTGCTAGAAAACTTTTTTTTGGAGAGGGGGGAGGAAGAGGTTTTGGTAATCCTTTTTTTTTTTTTTTTTTTTTTTCCCAGCAGTTCTATACACATAAAAATTACATGTAAAATCATATAATTTTCTAGCTGTGATAGTAATGACATAAAACTCCTGAATGGCCGGATAAACTAATCTTATGTTACTGTGATTGCTGCTTATCTTTATGTAGTCCCATTACAAATAGTAGGCAATGACAGCACGGTTGCTTTATTGTTCTCTGAAAAGGGATAAATAAGATTATACTAGACTAACAGGGGAATCAAAAGAGCCATCCATGAAAGGATAATGGGTTAATCCTTTTCTGCACTGGGGAAAGGGTTTCGAGCTCTTTTCACGCTAAACAGGTTCTGCTGATAATACGGACACCTTTCAGACCACAGTGTGCCTGGAATAAGAGCGGTCAGGTGATGATCACTGTCACTATCAGTGCTCAGAGGGGAAGTCATGGACATAGGGGAACTTAAAAAAAAAAATTTGATTAAAAAAAAAAATTCATATAATAATCCCATTTTGTTATCAATCCGTGAAAAGAAAAATTTGGATGGTAGCATATCTTTAATGCTGTTACTTTATGTTGATAAAAATCAGGAGCCAGTTTTAAGTCTATAGTCGTATGACTGATTTAAAGGGGTTTTTCCACCTAAGGCAATTATGGCCCATGAGCAGAATGTCCTAATGGTCTCAGAGGTGCAGGTCTGACCTATGGGAACTTTACATATCTTGCAAATAAGATCCACTTACCCCCTGCCTCCAGTGAGACAATTGCTGAATAGTTTTCTCCAAGGCCGGCTATAGCCTGAGAGATGTAAGTGTTATCAGCCTGACCGGATTAGGATAAAGAAACTCCCCTCCCCAGTGCAGAAAAAGATGAACCCATAATCCTTTCATGTATTGCTCTTTCTAATGCCCTGTGATCTGGTCTGTTATCTATCCCTTTCCAGAGAACAATAGAGCAATAGAGAAAAGCAGCAGCTGCAGTACAGTGAGATTAGTCTGCCCTGCCATTCAGGAGTTTTACCTCTTTACTATCACAGGACAACATTTTACATGTAAATGTTATTTGCATGGGACTGCCAGAATAAAATAAAACTGCCAAAAATAAAAAAAATAAAGTTTTCTATGAATATTGGTTTTAACAAAAATGCTCCCTTTCTGATGCCCAGCATTGTCATACAACAGACACCTGCAGCAACACATGGACTTTCAATGGTTTGCATTATTTTGGGCGCGGGCTTTGGCATCGTTGACCTCGTATTTTCTATTGTTTTTTAAGGAACGTCAGAGCATCATCAGGTACTGGATGGAGAACCTCCGAGCTAAACAAGGGGAATCTTTGCACAATATTCACTTCCTGGAGGGCCAGCCAATCAGTGAGTGATCTCCTGTACTCGGCTATGGCCTCCACCATGAGGTCTTGTGTCTCTAAGGCTAGGGCCACATGGCGGACTTTGCTGGCGTGTCCCTGGCATCGTGCACCATATGTCACAGCCAGGGAGTACATGCTTACCAGTCACTGGGACAGTTGGGCGTGGTGCTCGGTATTTGTGCCCCTTTTAGTAGACATTTGTGGGATTGGTGACTGTGGCGCCTATCGCACTGCGAGTAGGACTTATTTAAGAATAAACACATGAGCCCTACTACTGCTCCTGTTACTTCCTGCCTTAGGCATTCTATACTTCTCTAAGGCTATGTCTACACGGCACTAGTTTACAGTCAGATTTTTAAGCGGATTCAGTACAGGCAGTCCCTGACTTCCACCATTCTGATTTATATCTGTCCCCTAGTTACAAACAGAGACTTATGAGGCATGCTGGCACTTGGAGTTCCATGTTCCACAGCAGGTAGTAGCTGTGGAATGACAAGTTCCAGCATGCCACAGCAGCACATGAGGTGAAAATGAGGTGAAATCTTCTCATCATGGGCACAGACAGTAAAACAAAAGTAAAAACCCTTCCCTGCACTACCCAAAACTAAAAATAACCTTTTGTGTTGGAGTTAGATTTACTAAATCTACCTGTTCCGACTTACATACAAATTCAACTTGAAACAAACCTACAGTCCCCGTCCCGTTTGTAACCCGGGGACTGTCTGGATTTAGAACCTGCAAAAATCCGACTGTAAAGCCTCCATATAGACCTCAATAGAAAATTCGAGGTGTAATCTACATGGTTCGGATTATAGCACAGTTCATTGTTAATGGGCCGTCCGAAAGCCGACTGCAAAGTGTGCGGCAATAACCACAGTAACCGATTTTGTAAAATACTGGTTGGATTCAATGACAAAATCCAGCGGTATTGTACAATTGCAGTGTGAACGAAGTCTTACCTGTAGAATGCGGTCACACATCGGCTTGGAAAATCCGCGGCGGAATCCTCAACAGAATTCTAAGGCGATGCCCTTGGATTTCTGCCACGGATCTCGCTGCCAATGTTCTGCCGCTGATATTTAGTGGGGTGCAGCCGCATTTCCAGACGTGGAATCCGAGCAGAATCTGCATCAAAGAATTGACGTGTCGATAAAATCCACGTCTTCGTTGCACTAGTCATGGACTGCTATCCATTCAAATGCATTGGCTGAATATTGACAAGGGATTTTAAATGCACAACAATCCACCTTAAATTTCATTGTGTTAAATGCAATGTCCTATAATAGGAACCGGGGTAAACACTTGATAGTTGCAGCGATCCATTATTTGTTCTGCTATCTCCTATCCCCTTGCAGAAGTAACTCCTCTACAGATGTTTTCCCCATCTATGTCAACTCAGTGCAGTGATTTCTCATTATGTTTAGCAGCAGTGATTGCAACCAGTGTTTTAAGATTTATCTGCACATTCCAAATGCAGCATCAAATCTTTGCAGATGTGATGCCGACGGCTGTGTGCAGTGTTGGAAGGGCCGTCTATGAGTTTGTGCTGCTCAGCAGAATGACCGTGTAGGCGGCACAGTAGGCACCAGATGCAGAGTTAACCTTCGGCCATGAAACAATTGCTTTTTGTATGTTCTGTTCCAAAAGAAGCTCTTAAAGGGACGCTGCCATCAATATTTTTCTTTCCAAATATAGACAAGCAATATGCAGTCTGTATGGAATTTTTTTTGGCAAATGTTGTGTTAAATGTGTGTGTATTATGTTTGTATTATATATGTATGTGTGATATATATATATATATATATATATATAAATATATAGATATATATATATATATAATCGATTCTGCACTTAAACCGTTTCGAAATAATTGGGTTCACTTATAAGATTTCCTTATTTTTGAAAGTATAGCACAGGTTTTATTTTTTTATTTTTTCAATGAATCTAAAACATTAAATTAATCAGAAATCCCCTCTATACATTGTTAAATGTGGTAAATGGACTAATCGTATCTGCATAAACGGTCTGTTGTTTAATGCAATATCAACATAGGTGTATAGAGGCCCCATTTCCAACAACTAAACTCTAGTTGTTTCTAATGGGACATTGTGTTTGCTGTGATAATTAAGGCTATTGGATTATTTTGAAAAACCCTTGTGCATGTATGTTAAATGCAACAGCTGAAAACATTTTTTTGCTGATGAGATAAAGCTATAAAACTGACCATCCCTTTGAGCTAGTTGAGAATCAGGTGTATTACACTGATGTTGTTCGATTAAACTCCGCACGCAAAATGGCCAGAAAAAGAGAACTTTCATGTTGAAACTCGACAGTCCTATTCTGTGCTGAGAGATGAAGGCTATACCATGCGAGAAGTTGCCAAGAAGCTGAAGATTTCCCTACAATACAACCGTGTGTAACTACCCCTTCAGAGCATAGCACGAACGGGCTCTAAACCAGAGTAGAAAGAAAGAAGTGGGAGGCCGCCGCTGCACAACAGATCAACAAGAACAAGTACATTAGAGTCTAGTAGTTTGGAAAATCGCCGCCTCACTGGTCCTCAACTGGCAGCTTCATTAAATAGTACCCGCAAAATGGGTACTATTGCCCTTCAGCGTAGAGTGACCAAAAAAAAAAAGCCATATCTGAGACTGGCTAATAAAAGGAAAATATTAATATGGGCTAAAGTAAGACATGGACAGAGAAGATTGTGAAAACAGTGTTATGGAGACAATCGAAGTTTGGGGTGTTTGGATCACACAGAAGAACATTTGTGAGAGATGCAGAACAACTGAAAAGATGCTGGAGAGCCTGACGCCCAACTGTCAAGCATGGGTGGAGTCATTGATGGTTCTGGGTTGGTGCTGTTGGAGGTCATTGTGGTGATGGTCTGCGGTTGGTGCTGAGAGGAGGTCCGATGGATGGTCTGGGGTTGGTCTGGTGGAGGTCATGTGATGTCCTTGGGGTTTTGTGTGCTAGTGTGAAGGTCATGTGATGGGTCTTGGGGGTTGGTGCCTGGTGGAGGTCATGTGATGTGGACCTGGGGGTTGTGTATGGTGGAGGACATTGGATGGTCTGGGGTTCCTTTGGTGCTGGTGGAGGTCAATGAGGTATCTGGGGTGTGGTGCTGGTGTAGTGTCATGTGATGGTCTGGGTTGGTGCTGGTGGAGGTACATGTGATGGTCTTGGGGTTTCCTTTGTTCTTGGAAAAGTGTGAGATTTGAACAATGTTAAAAGAGTATATTTGAATAGGAAGGCTATCACTCCACTTGTGCCATACCCTGTGGGGGCGCTTGTAAGGAGTCCAATTTAATCATGCAACAGGACAGATGACCCAAAAGCCACCTCCAAATGAAGCACAAACTATTTAGGTGGAAGAAGCACGGTGCAGCTGGTCTTCTAACGTAATGGGTAGGCAGGCGCAGTCACCATCCAACCCCATTAGCTGTTTGGGAGCAAAGCTTTGACCCGCAAGGTTGCCGCGAAAAGTGCCCATCAAGCCAAACCAACTTGTGGGATGGGCTTACTGGAAGCATGGGGTGGGGAAATTTTCTCCAGATGACCGTTCATCAAATTAACAGCTAGAGGCCAAAGTGTCTGCAATGCTGGAATGCTCAAGGGAGCGACGAAAAACAAGTCTGAAGTAGAAAACTATTATTTCAAATACAAATCATATATTCTAACCTTGTCAATGTCTGGACGAGATTTCCTATTTCATTTTGCAACTCATTAGATCAATAAAAGATCAAGTAAAAGCACAGAATTGTTGTGGGACCCCAAACTTTTGAACGATATTGCGTGTGTGTGTAAATAAATAAATAAATATAAATATATATACCATCACGCAATCCTCTCACTGCTGCACTCACGATGGGTAAGATGAAGACAAACCAGGAAGCTAGGTAGTTAAAGACTTCAAATAAATAAAAAAAAAATATATATAAGTATATAAATATAAATAAATATATATATATATATATATATATAAATATATAATATAAAATATATAAAAACTATATAAATATATGAAATATATATACTATATGTATATATATATGTATATGTGTGTATATGTATATGTGTGTATATTTGTGTATCTATATTATTTTTATTTTTTTTTTGAAGTCTTTAACTACCAAGCTTCCTGGTTTGTCTTCGTCTTCCCCATCGTGAGCTCTAATAGCGCAGCAGTGAGAGGATTGCGTGATGATTCATTTTCCAGGCCGGCTATGGCCTAAGTGTTATCAGCAGGACCTGATAAGTGAAGAAACCCCCTCCCCAGCACAGACCAAGATTAACCCATATTCCTGACCATGCCTCCTTTTATAGGCTATAATTCTCTGGTTGCTCTTGGTCTGACTGTTGGGACACCCGCCAGATCTATAGTCCCCTAACCCAGCTGTAGATATAAATACAAAGTCGCTATAGGTTGTAGTCCACGTGAAGATTTGCACGCAGCAAAGGGTTTCAAATAAGCTCAAGGGAAAAGCTAGGACTCTGCGTCACCCACTGAGTGTAATGGGTTTTTACCACCATAGACTTTGACATTTGTAGCCTCTAGATTCTGCTAATCCTCAGCACAAATGGCAAAATTCCTATTTTGTATCTTGCTAATTTTTTATTTTTTTTCTCTTTGACTGTCCCTTGTTGTAGTCCCAGAGCTTGCAGCCCGCGGAGTCATCCAGCAGGTCTTTCCTGTGCACGAACAGAGGATATTGAGCCGGCTCATGAAGTCCTGGGTCCAGGCGGTGTGCGAGAGGCAGCCTCTAGGTAAGGAGGAACTTTGTGCCTAACGTTCTGCTCTCGCTTGCTCATAGCCTCTGCCCATAGATCACACAATTGTAAATGCCTTTTCTAGTAAGACTGTATAAAGTGCACGTCTTCCATTGTATGCTGTGGGAAGCGTTGCGCGGCCCGTTGTGCGCGCCCACTCAGCAGCTTTCCTAGTCCACCATTGGCCTTTCTAATTAACGCATGCAATCCTATTTCATGAGCTTTGATGTAATAAAGCAATAGGAACTCAATGGAAGCCGTCATACAACAATGTGTAACTTGTGTGTCGCCCATAAGAAGATAAGCCTTTCCAGAACAAAGGTGCCTCTTGTTTCCATTATACTGGGTGGCAGAGATATTTGGCATTGTTATGCTGCGCCACCTACACTTGTTATGTGATCTTTTATGCACTGGAGAATGGGAGCATAAAGATGGCACAGAGACGGAAGAAGTGTTTGGAGCATTGATGGTTTTATGGCAGGTGGGGGGCTTCATACAGTAACATGGTCATTGTCCGCCAAGCATATGCAAAGCAAGATGTATGGATATATAGGGGGGGAAGTGAAGTAATGCTATTTAGGAAGTCCTCCATAATAGAACTGTATCCCAGAGTGTCACATGCACTAATATATATACATATACACTTAAAACCAGAAGTTTCCATACATTATCTAAAAAGCCCCATCTGCAGGTTTTTCTCACTCTCTGACATGAAATCAGAATAAACCTTCCCCGTTTTAGGTCAATTAGGTAACCAAATAATTATCTAATTGCCCAAATGCTGGTAATAATTGAGAGAGAATTTTAAAGGCAATTTTAACACTTTCCCCGTCCGGGCGAACCTTTTGCCCTCCAACAAAACAACCCTTACATGTACCTGACCCAGTGACAAGGTCCGGACGGGAACGCCCTATTGGTCCGAATACCCCCGTTTTGGATTTTTTTATTTTTTTTTTTCAGTAGGCTAGGGTAGTTATAGGTTTATAGGGTGCACTAGGGCTAGTTATTTTGTTTGATTTGTGGCATTGGGGGCTTGTACGTGTTTAGGTATTTGGCTAGGATTTTATAATTCTATTTAATAAAAGTTTTATATTTTATATATTCATTCCCTATCTGTTAAGGAGCTTTGATATTAGGGAGCAGTGTGATCCTCTATTTGGGTCACTTTTCTGTATCTATCAACATCTGAGTTAATTAGAGACACAGTCTAAAGAACTCCGCCAAGATCTCGGGAAGAGAATTGTGGCCATTACTCCAAAAGACACATGTAAAAGCCAGATTAATGTTTGCAAATGTACAGGAACAAAGACCTACATTTTTTTGAGACATGTCCAGTGGTCTGACGAAACTAAAATCGAACTGTTTGGCCATAATAACGATTGTTACGTTTGGAAGAATAAGGGAGAAGCTTGGAAGCCCAAGACCATCCATCCCGACTGTGAGACACGAGAGTGGCAGCATCATGTTGTGGGGTTGTTTTGCTGCAGGAGGGACTGGTGCAACCTTACAAATAGACGGCATCATGCGGAAAGAAATTATTGTGGCAATACTGAAGCAACATCTCAAGACATCATCCATGAAGGTAAACTTGGACGGAAATGGGACTTCCAAATGGAACAATGACCCGAAGCTACTGCCAAATCTAGTTACAAAGTGGCTTAAGAAAACCAAGTCAATGTATCTGGAGCGCCCAATACACAAAGCCCAGACTCAAAGCCTAGTTGAAAATTTATTGCAAAGCTGGATAGGCCTGTGCAGCGACAGGGCTGTGGAGTCGGCACAGCCGAAGCCGCGACTCCGACTTCCACGAATTCCCCACACCTCCGGAATCCCTCAAACACGGCGCATGATTAAGTTAATAAATTTACTATAGAAAAATGGTAACATCAGTCTGTTTATCAACATAAGATACAAAATCATGCTATTTAGTTTAGAACAACACTGATGAGAAAAAGGGTACCAATGATTTTGAGTCTTTTGAAACACTTTGTGGGGTAGAGTTGAAGAAAAAGCAGATATTTGATCCAGTTCCAGTCCTGCACAACATTGGAAATGTGACGAAGAGTAATTAGGATCAGATTTTGGTTAAGAAGTGCTTGAATCTGATCCAGAGCCCAAAGGATTCAGGCAGTGCTGAAAAACCAAAGGTGGATTTCCCAAATGCTAACAAATAAATAAAATTAACATTTTGATTTTTAGGAGCAAAACATTAATCAATCAGTTACAGGAAAAAATCTGCAGAACTAAGCAGATACTAAATATTTGCAATTCACGTTTTGCATAAATATGTAATATGACTGTATATAAACATTACAGTCTCCTCAATTGTACAAAGCTGTAGTGGAATGGTGAGTATAAGGAGCCTGAAAGTCACAAGTTCAAAACAAATGTTACCATTTGCTTGTCAGTGTAAAAATATCTTAATTGGATAAGACTTTAAGGACACAAAAAAATTTTAATATGCAAAACACTGCAGGAACATTTGTGTATTTATTACTTGAATTTGTTCTGAGAAATAGTAACGCCTCCATCAGATCCTGCATACATTACCTCACAACTGATCACATTTATTTACATTCTAGAGAACGGCCTTTCTTCTACACTAACTTGGGGGGGGCAAACGTGGTGACTACAGGGCATTCATCTCTAACAATGTCGAGTGTATAAAGGAATTGCCCTCAGCCACAGTCCAGGTACTGAAAGAATCGGTTGACCTCTTCTACTTACATTGAAAGCAAGGAAAAAATTTAGCTGAAATCTGTTAGCCAGGGAGCGGGAGCTTTTCCCCTGGGGCAGCGCTTTGCTCTCCATTTCCATCAATTACACTCCTCATGTGATAGGCTGAAAATATGGGAGCGATCAGCACTGGCCGAACCCAATTCCTCTTGCTCTTTGTGCATTGAACTAACTGGACCAACTTTATTATATATTTATGTAAAGTCCCGGAGTCGGTCCCAATTTTTTGACGACTCCGCTCCTGCAAGATAGACCTTTCCCGACTCCACAGCCGTGTCCGAGCAGAGGAGACCTCCAAACATGGCTCAGTTTACAGAGTTCTGTCAGGGGGAAGGGGGCCAAATTCCTTCCAAACTTTTTTTGAGAAATTTGGAAAAGGGTCCAGAAAAAGTTTTGAACCCAAAACCTACAGTTTAAGGGCAAAGCTCCCCAAAAAACTTGAAAAGGATGAAACTTTTGATTTGCGAAAGTAATAAAAAATGCCTTAAATTTCTTTTATCCCCCTTTTTTTTTCCCTCTTTTCTTCTCTTTTTTTTCTTTCTTTTCTTTCTTCTCTTTCTTTTCTTTTTTTCTTTTCTCTTTTCTCTTTCTCTTTTTTCTTTTCCCCCTTTCTTCTTCCTCTTTTTTTTTTTTCTCTTTCTTTTTTTTTTTTCTTTTCTTTTCTTTCTTTCTTTCTTTTCTTTCTTTTCTTTTCTTCTTTTTCTTTCTTTTTTTCCTTTCTTTTTTCTTTTCTTTCTTTCTTTTTTTCTTTCTTTTCTTTCTTTCTTTTCTTTTCTTTTTCTTTTTTTTCTTTCTTTCTTTTTTTTCTTTTTTTCTTTTCTTTTTTTTTCTTTTTTCTTTCTTTCTTTCTTTTTCTTTCTTTTTTCTCTTTCTTTTTTTCTCTCTTCTTTTTCCCCCTCTTTTCTTTTTTCTCTTTCTCTTTTCTCTCTCTTCTTTCTTTCCTCTCTCTCTTTCCTCTCTTTTCTTTTTTCTTCTTTTCTCTTTTCCCTTTTCTTTCTCTCCTCTCCTCTTTTCTCTTTTTCTTCTCCTCTTTTCTTTTCCTCTTCTCTTTTTTTTTTCTCTCTCTCTTTCTCTCTCTTTCTCTCTCTTTCTTTCTTTCTCTTTCTTTCTTTCTTTTCTCTTTCTTTCGCTCTTTCTCTTTCTTTCTCTCTCGCTTTAATTCTCTTTCTCTTTCTTTCTCTTTCTTTCGCTCTTTCTCTCTTCTTTTTTTTGACTCCTCTTCTTTCTTTTTTTTTTTTTCTCTTTTTTTTTCCCCTCTCTCTTTTCTTTCTTTTTCTCTTTCTCTCTCTCCTTTCTTTCTTCTCTCTCTTTTTTCTCTCCTTTTTTTTTTCTTTTTTCTTTTTTCTTTTCTTCCCTCTCTTTCCTCTCTTTCTTTTCTCTCTCTTTCTTCTTTTCTTTTCCTTTTTTTTCCCCTTCTCTCTTTCTCTTTTTTCTCTTCTTTTTTTTCTTTCTTTTTTCTTTCGCTTTTTTCTTTTTCTTCTCTCTCGTTTTAATTCCTTTCTCTTTTTTTCTCTTTTTTCGCTCTTTCTCTCTCTTCTCCTTTCTTCTCTCTCTTCTCTTTCTTTTTCTTTTTCTTTTTCCCCTCTCTTTCTCTTTCTTTCTTTTCTTTTTTTTCTCTTTCTCCTTTTTTCTTTCTTTCTTTTCTTTCTCTTTCTTTCTCTTTCTCTTTCTTTCTCTTTCTCTTTCTTTCTCTTTCTCTTTCTTTCTCTTTCTCTTTCTTTCTCTTTCTTTCTTTCTTTCTTTCTCTTTCTTTCTTTCTTTCTTTCTTTCTTTCTTTCTTTTTTTCTTTCTTTCTCTCTTTCTTTCTTTCTTTTTCTCTCTCTCTCTTTCCCTCTCTTTCTCTCTCTTTCTCTTTCTTTCTCTCTCGCTTTAATTCACTTTCTCTTTCTTTCTCTCTCGCTTTCTCTCGCTTTCGGTATTTGGTAAATATAAATCATTAAACACACACACTACAAGAAGACACAGGAGATGGTGCACACCCAAACATAATACAACATACAAGAGGATTACTGCCCAAAAACACATAAAATGATCCAGGGATTTATTCTGATTACCAGATTGAAGGCGGAAAGATATATATTTTTCCCTTAAATGAGGACAATTGGCTTTTACCTCATGGTTTTTTTTTTTACCTTTCTCTGGATCAACTCTGCAGCACAATATTCTGACTTGATGGACGTCTGTCTTTTTTCGTCATTACTGACTATGTAACTATGCTGCTCACCTAAAAATAATAAAATTTTTGTGTAGATTACAGGTCGTTTTTTTTCTATTAAAGTCTATGGACTGCACGAACCATCATATTTTTAGTGGTTTTAGAATCCTAAAACCGCCAAAAATATGATGGTTTTGCTATGTCGCGGAGACCAAGCCTAACAAATTAGACCAAATCGCAACTAGTGCAAACACAGAAACCAAGAAAGAATATAGGCACCGGCAGCATGAATAGCTTGGATACCCAAATATGTACAACATGAGAGAATCCATATACATAGTGCCAAAATATCCAAAACCTAAGCACAAAACTGGGATATATCCAATATCCAGGGGCGCACCGCACGTTCAGTGTAAATAATGATAATTGACATACAAGAACAGAGACAGAAATTAAGAAGGTAGAATAAGGCAGCAAAAGCCCCAAAATGTAAAAAGGAGAAGAGTCTATAAAGGCTGAGATGTCGGTGTTCATATACTTTTATTCTTTCTGAATTCTTCCGGGTATTTCTGCCTAATAGCCTGTCCCTACTGCAAGGGTTTTCAGTCGGATTTACAGATGGTTTTGGGATTTGAAATTAGTTGGTAAAGAGACTGTCAGCCTTTTACATTGACTTAAAGGGGTTTTATCATGAAGTAAAATTGATGTGAAGTTTGCAAATGAAATAATAAACATTCTCACCATTCATCACTATTAAAAGTTCTGCACCGTTTTTGTTTTAGCTGCCCCTTTAGTGATCCATTGTTTACCGCTCGTCTCCCGGAGATACGACCAGGGCTGTGAGCTCCTCAGTCCTGGTCAGACATGCTCGGACATCACCTCTCCTCTCAGGCAGCTACTGAGTGTTCAAACCCCAGGTGCTGTCGTTCTATTCCTGTCCTGTGTCCTCCTTAGTAATTCGTCAAACAATGCAAATAAATAAAAAAAAGAAACCTCAATAAGGTCTGTGCATTGATAAAGAGTAAAAAAAAAAAATCCACAGGTTTGGTTCCTGCAGGGATTTGAACCTAGGACCATTGTGCTGAGAGGCAAAAACGTTACCGCTGGGCTACATTGTAGCTACTTGCAGCTCTTTTCATAAACAGACCTTTCTTTGATTAGAGTGCGGAAAGGCCTGGTGATGTCACATGATAGGCAGTTCAAACAAATCACACATGCCCCCTTGCGAGCACATAGAGCTGAATACAGGAGGTATGAGAGGAGTTCAGGGCAAAACCCGTTTAAATAGAAAATCCGTTCACCAGTCCACACTGCACGGATTTGCCGCCGGACGGTTATTGAGACCGCCAGCGTAACAGAAAACTTAGAACATGTTCACTCTTCCGTCACGTCCCGCCGTCCACCCCTCTGTTTTCAGGCAGAACGTGTGGGTGTGAAGGGGACAGCTTGACTACACAAACCGCAGATAAAAGCCGTCACCCTAGGTGCAAGAATGCAGCCTAATTCTTTGTATCTTCCTTCTTTTTACACTGTATGACACTGGATACGTTTTAGACACAGCCCAATTTTGCAGATTATTATGTTTTGGATATTTTAACACTTTATACATTGATTATTATTTTTTTTTTTTTATGTTTGACATCAGAAACACAAATACAATATTAAGAAAAACTACGTACAGCATCAGAGGATCCCTTCTATAAAGTGCCGCAAATTTGGGATATATCCAAAAAGTATCCAGCAGCGCATTCCGCGTAATAAATGTCATAAATGAGGTACAAAAACAGCGCCGCAAAGAAAGAAGTTGGAAAGTATTGGGCAGCAATAGCCCCAAAAATTCAGAAAGAATAATAGTCTATAAGGGCTGGGATCCCCTCTGGGTCTTTGCAGCCGATCTCAGCCATTGTTTGCTGTTATTCTTTGTGAACATTTGCTGCTTTTGTTGTTGCTTTTTTTATTCTTCTATTTGCTTTATTATCGCTCCCTTAGGCCTCGTTCACACGGCTTATTTCTCCGCGGATTGGCGCCGTACTCCGCGCCGGATTTGCGCTTCAGTACGGCGCCAATCCGTCGGAGTCATTACGGTAATCCACTGCTCTCATAGAGAACAGTGGATTCCGTCGCTCCTTCCCGCTCGGCGAATCCGCCGCGGGGGGAGAAAGTCACCTGCACATTATTTACGCCGCGTACGCGCCGTAGATAATGACAGTCTATGGGGCTGGGGAGCGGAGCCCCCGCCGCGCTCCGGCCCCGCCCCTGATTCACGCCGGATTTGCGAGCGCAATCCGGCTCACAAATCCGCCGTGAATAAGCCGTGTGAACACGGCCTTATTCTTTCTGCTGTATTTGTGGCACTGTTCTTGTAGGTCACTTCTTGCATCATTTATACTGAATGCGCCGAATGCCACTGGATGCGTTTGGATAGATGCCAACTTTGTAAATTTCTAAGTTTTGGATATTTTGGCACTCTATGGATGGGGTCCTCTATTTTTGGGTATTATTATTATTTATTATTATTATTTATTTTAGGGCACCCTTCCTTCCAGGGCGCTGTACATTTGAGGCGGGTACATAAATAACATTGGTCAAACAATTACAAAGTGACTATAAGTGACTAACATCTGGTACAGAGGGAGAGAGGGCCCTGCCCGTGAGGGCTTACAATTTACAAGGAAGGGGGGAAGAGACAGGTGAGGGGCGGACATGTTTGTGGGGTGGAGTATTGCAACGCGGTTAACCCCTTAAGCCGAACGCCTGAAAAGTAGTTAATGACCAGAAAATTTTTTTCGTTTTTGCCTTCTTGCGTTTCAACAGTTGTAACTTTTTTTTATTTTTTCAATGACGCAGTTGATTGAGGCCTTGTTTTATTCGAGACAAGTTGTACTTTATGGGGGAATAGTTTTAAGTTCATTTATAAATAATTGCAGAATTTTTTTTTTTTTATTTTTTTTAAATCCTTTTTTTCTTCCATAAAAATTATCTTTGTATTGTTTTTGTGCCCTCTTATGTGTAATTTTTGCAGTGTTTTATTGCCCATAGAGATCTGTAAACACATTTGTGTATAGCTAAATATGTCACATTATTTATTATTCCTTACTATGGCATTTAGTTGAGTAAAGGGTTCGTCTTCCACATATACACCCATTTGTATAGACCCTCATGAAGCTTTAGCTGTATGTTAGTTGCACCGCCATTGTTCTGGAGAAGGCGCGCGCCATTTTTGGCAATGTTGTGCTTTTTTCAGTTTTTTGTATGTTTTCTTTACAGATGACATATGTGAGTATTTTGGGGTGAAGATTGCCATGTACTTCTCTTGGCTCGGCTTCTACACCTCGTCACTGGTGTATCCCGCTGTCTTTGGAATGATGCTTTGGTTCTTCACTGAATCTGATCAGGTAAGTAGCAATAAAATGGTTTTTTGTAAAGAAGATCGTTGCTGCTGTTCTTGCTGCTCGTTGCTGGTCATCAATCATTTATGAAATGTAAAATCCATTTATACACACAAACCTTTGCACTGAATATTTCTTATTGTATAATCACTTTTTGAATGCAAAATGAGGTGGTTTCTTTAAATCAATTTCATCATAGGTGTGTTCCTCCGATCTTACAATGTGATGACAGAAGGTCTCAGCTCATAATGGAGAGTTGTTGGTCACACTTGTGCAAACTCTCCATTCTGTTCTACAGGAGTTTCCAATAGATGGGAGCGCTGTGTTCTCCATTCTGTTCTAGGGGAGTTCCCCGTAGTAGGGAGCGGTGTTTTCATTTGCATTATAGGACTTCATACTGGGACCTGTTCTCCATTCGTCTATGGGGTTCGCAGTCAGGGAACCTGTGTTCCCATTCTGTTCTATGGGAGTTCGCAGTACAGGGGAACGCTGTGTTCTCCATTCTGTTCTATGGGAGTTGACAGTACAGGGGAACGCTGTGTTCTCCATTCTGTTCTATGGGAGTTCGCAGTACAGGGGAACGCTGTGTTCTCCATTCTGTTCTATGGGAGTGGCAGTATAGGGAAGTTGTTCATTCTGTTCATGGGTTGACAGTACAGGGGAACGCTGTGTTCTCCATTTTCATGGGTTCGCAGTACAGGGAACGCTGTGTTCTCATTCTGTTTATGGAGTTCGCAGTACAGGGGAACGCTGTGTTCTCCATTCTGTTCTATGGGAGTTGCAGTACAGGAGCGCTGTGTTCTCCATTCTGTCTATGGAGTTCCCAGTACAGGGGGTGCTGTGTCTCCATTCTGTTCTTGGATTCCAGTACAGGGGACGCTGTGTTCTCTTCTGTTCTATGGGAGTTCGCGTAAGGGGAAGCGCTGTGTTCTCCATTCTGTTCTATGGGAGTTCCCAGTACAGGGGAGTGCTGTGTCCTCCATTCTGTTCTTTGGGAGTTCCCAGTACAGGGGAGCGCTGTGTTCTCCATTCTGTTCTAGAGGAGTTCAAAGTACAAGGAAGCACTTTGTTTGCACAGACCCGGAACTCTCCTAAAACAGAGTGGAGATTTGTGCACAAGCGCAACTGGCTCTTGGGATGGGTGTGGGACCCTCAACTATCACACTTTGATGGTATGTTCTATCAATATGCCGTCAAAGTGTAAAATGGGAACAGCTCTTTAAAAATATTCTACCATTTTGCTGCTGTAGCGTCTGTAGAACTCCTTCGCATAGCTGGTAGTGCTGCTGCTTCTGACACAGAGTTGATAGCACGTAGTGCTCCCGGATGTGTTAGCTCTTCTCTCCCTTTTCCTCTACTCTGTTTTTGATCCAATTTATA